>APFE030159846.1:0-26989 GCA_000404065.3 Pinus taeda
ATGCAGACTTCTAGGCCTTTGCACACTCAGCTGCAGAGCCTCTACCTACCCTACGACCAAAAACTTAGTCTTCCACTTCAGAGCTATTTCTCATACATGTTCGATCTTAATTACTTCCCTCTAACTACTTAGATCTTAGCTCTATTTATACAATCCATGGTCCACAAACCATGGGTAGATCTTCTACAACCAACATTACATTTCTAAAATAAGGGCAGACAACCCTATGACTCTTTAACAACTATGCGCTCCACAACCACAAAATGCAGAGTCTTTACATTTGGATTACAAAATTGGACCAAAATATGGGCTTTAAGCCCCAAAACTTCCCTTGGGGGATCTCATGCCCAATAGATCAATAGGAGTGAACCCAAAATACAAAGCTATGATAGAGACTCTTATCTAGAGTTCACAAGCTGAGATCCCAGACCTAAGGCATAAGATGAAGATGATTGCTACTGAACATGTGCATTCCACAGAAATAGCCGAAGTGGAAGGAGAAAAAGGGATTCTAGCCAAGGACCTAATATACAAGAATAATGAAGTAGTGGCCCTTAAGCAACAGGTGGCAGAGCTCCAATAGACAATCCATAAAATCCTATCGAGAAGCTCACTAAGACCCTCACCAAGCTGCAACTATTTTAAGGGGAACTCAATAAAGTGTAGGTGGATTTGGATAGTGCCAAGCATGATCTCACACAAAAGGAGAAACAACTAGAGACTGCAAGGACTAATGCAGAGCTAATCAAAAAAAATCTACAGACTGTAAACTAGGAGGTTACTGAGATGAAAAATAGGTTGAAAGGTAACAAGCCCCTCCTCAAGGCCAAACAATTCATATGGGATGTGTTGGCATCATGACACAGTTTTGGCACAGGTTTGGCTCGATGACATAAGTGTTGTCCTTGATGGCAACTCACTCAAATAGCAGATCACAAGTTTAGGCTCGCAAAATAGTAGAAAATGAGATACCCGCAGGCTTCTGTTCACGAAGCTGCGGACATCAGCAGGTTCTGCAGGTGCGACGATCAAAAGGTGCGGACATATTCCCAGGTGTACTGAACAAAAAGTATGGATGTAAAGTACACGCACTTTCATGTAGAGAAAAATGTGAGCACGTGGGAAATCTTATGGTTGGTCCACGATATTTAGTCCGACATTTTTGATCCTATGGTTTTGGTCCGTGGTTTTGTATCTAATGTATTGAACCTAGGTTTTGGGTCCCTAGTATTGGATCTCTATGGTTTTGGACCATGGTTTGAGTAAGGCCTAGTGTATAAAAAGGAAAGGAGATCATTTGGCTGGGAACAAATGGGTTGAATATCTTAAGAAGAGAAAGATTTGAAATACTGGTGATCGGTTGGTGAGTTATAGCTGGACCTGAATCAAGGAGAAACCTAAGCATTACAAGACAGATCTACTGATGGGTCGAGATCTCTTTAGTGCATGATTAGATCTATAAATCTGATAGTCTAGGGTATATTTGAAGTCTAATAAATTATCTATACCTACAGGTTCGACACAGTGCAGGTGTGGAGACCTACAGGCTAGACACAGCGCAGGTGCAGAGACCCGCAGGCTAGACACAGTGCAGGTGCGGAGACCTGCAGGCTAGACACAGCGCAAGCGCAGAGACTCGCAGGCTCGACACAACGCAGGTGTGGAGACCCGCAGGCTAGACACAGCAGAGGTGCAGATACCCACAGGTTTCTATTGGTGAAGTTGCAGACTTTTCTTGAAATATATTTTAGCTGCTTTTGTCTATTACTGCAGTGTTTAGGGTTCTGAATTGGTGTCTGGTTTCTGTGCACTGAGAAATTATTGATTCAATATTTGTATAAGGAAGTTGGTTGATTACAGATCTATTTGATGTTTGATTGATATTCATGGATCCAGTATGAAAATTTATGAAACGTGGTCCCTGGAATAAAAGAGAAGGTTGAAGCCTTCAGTGGGTTAGCACCTACGTACTAGTACCTCAGCTAGTACAAGAGCTAAGGGGGTTTTGCTCCCTTCTAGGAAAATCTGGAGAACGAGAGAAGGTTGTAGCCTTCTGCAGGTTGAAATCTGCGTGTTGGTATAAGACTGCACTAGTACAAAATCATTGTAAAATGAAGTTTCTAATTGAAAGAGGATAGAGACATATTACAGCAGCTGGTTTTCGCCCACATTGGGTTTCCACCTTATATCTTGTGTTCTTTGGTGTGACTGTCTGCTCTATTTTTCTTGTTCCTGTTTACTGTTATATGGTTCTGACACACAGATTAATGATCAACATCTGAAGAATAAATTAAATTATAAGTCTAGATGGTATACGCAAGTTTCATTAGTCAGATCTGAAAATTTTTGTATAAATTGAAAAGAATTTGATAATACTGATTCACCCCCCCTCTCAGTATTATTTCCAACAATTGGTATCAGAGCAGGTCCTTCAGGAAAATCTTGATTGCTTGAATGAATATCTATCATCATGAGAAACTACAAAAAGCAAGCATCTATCAGGCCACCAAATTTTGATGGGAGCAACTTTGTCTATTGGAAGGTAAGAATCACTGCCTCTCTTCAATCTCTTGGTACAGAAGTTTGGGATATTATGGAAACAGGATACACATTTCCATCAACAACTCCTACAGATGTAGCTGGTAAGAAGCAGTATGAAACAAATGCAAAAGTTGTCAATACTCTATTAGGAAGTCTATCTCAATCAGAATTCATCAAGGTTATGCAGCTCAAAAGGGCAAAAGAAATATGGGACAAGATCTTTCTGAGCTATGAAGGAGATGAACAGGTAAAATGAGCAAAATTACAAACTCTTAGAATTCAATATGAAAGTCTCAGAATGCATAATGATGAAAGTGTGGCTAGTTATTTCCTATGTATAGATGAGATCATAAATTGTATGAAAAACTTGGGTGAAGAAATAAAAGAAGTTGTTTTGGTTGAAAAAGTTCTAAGATCTCTATCTCCCAAGTTTGATTCAAAAGTTTCTACCATAGAAGAAAAACAGAATCTACAGAGCCTTACCATGTCATAGCTACACGGAATTCTAATTGCTTACGAAATGAGAAAATGAGGACCATCAGACAGGAGAGAAGCTGCATTCAAGGCTTCAGGAAAAGGAGATTACTATGAGTCAAGACATATGTCAGAAGAAGAGGAAGAATCAAATTTTGTCAAGAACCTTCAACGGGGAACTGCTAGATTCAAAGGTAAGCTGCCTTTCAAATGCTTTGCTTGTGGAAGAGTCGGTCATTATGCTACAAAATGTCCTCATAAAGATAAAATAGACACAGGTAAGGAACCTGTTAGATGGAACAGAAAACAAAATAAGAAGAGCTATTACACGCATGAAGACAGTGATGGATTGTCAAATAGTGATGAAGATGAACAAGATAATGATGATAGACTTTTGATGGCTTTTGAAGATGATGATTTCTTGGATGCTATAAATGAAGAAGGTCTTTATGAAGAAATTTCTAAACTTAAAGTTTGTTTAGAGGAAAAGAATATGATTATAGATACTCTAACATTCCAACTTGCTAAAAAATATAAACACAATGAAGGGTTAGAATGTGAAATTGTGGGACTTAGAAAAGAAATTGAGAAAACAAATCCCTTAATCTCAGATTTGCTAAAGGGTTTGAAACTCTAGATGAGATTATCAAATTGCAGCGTTCTCCTCTAATCAAGACTGGTCTCGGATATTCCGAAGAAGCATCTCAAGCTCAAAAGCAAGCGCAAAAGCCATCCACCTCCAAAAGTTATCTTGATGCAGCAAGGAGAAGTGAACAAGTTGAGAATCGACAACAAAAGTATAATGCAGATCACCAGGGAATTCAAGGACAATTTGCTTCAAGAATGATCAAAGATTATCAAGTAAATCGTGGGAAATCCACGTCAAGGATGAACAGGAGCCTCAACTGACCATAGGTAAATCATTCTCAATTTGGCTCAAGAATGGATGGAAACTACAATCATATGGTTGATAGATTTGATAATCGCAGGAATTTCTTCAATGGCCAATGTTTCTCTTGTCATAACTTTGGTCATAAAGCTGCTCAATGTGTTGCCTATAAGACCATCATGACTAGGGAAGCTCAAACACAAAGGAGTATGACAAGAATCATGAAAAGAACATACAATAACTTCTCTGCTCTTGAAAATGAAATAGAATATTCTATCTGTAACAAACTTGGTCATGAAGACTCTGAATTCAAAAGCAGGTTTCAGCAAACAACTCAGAAGGAGCAAGCTTCATTGATTTCCAAAACATGGAAAAAGAAAGAAACACAACCGGAAAGATGTGGGACAACCTTATATGCGGAAGGACGGGAAAATCAATGGTACATCGACAGTGGATGCTCGAAACATATGACAAATAATAAAGAAAAACTTCAGTCATATAGTGCCTTAGAAAAGGAAAAGAAGGTCTCATTTGGAAATGACACCCCTACATTCATAAAAGGTAAAGGCTCTGTTCGTTTGAAAGAAAAGGTCAAGGTTGGAAATGTTATGTATGTTGATGGCTTAAAGCATAATCTATTGAGTGTCAGTCAGATGTGTGACCAAGGAACTGAGGTAATATTTCGATCAAATGGATGTATTGCTCGTGAGCTTGATACAAGAAAAACAGTGATCAGAGGCATAAGAACTCCAAATAACTTATACGTACTCAAGGGAGAACAACAACAATGTTATTTAAGCAAGAATGATGAACACTGGCTATGGAACAGAAGACTGGGGCATCTTAGCTTCTCTCAAATTAGGAAAGCATGCAAATATCAGGCAGTTCGTGATCTTCCTGACATCCAAATTCCAGACAATACAATATGCAAATCATGACAATTTGGTAAGCAAACTAGAACTAATTTCCCTAAGAAGGAAGGATCAGCTAGCAGGCCACTTGAACTTGTCCACACCAATATATGTGGTCCAACTAGGAAGAGGTCACCTCGAGGAGAAGAGTATTTCATATTGTTCATTGACAACTTTTCAAGGATGTGTTGGATAGGACTCATGAAGTATAAAGATGAAGCTTTCGAAAAGTTCAAGTCATTCAAAGCTTTGGTTGAAAATGAATCAAATCGCAGAATCAAATGCCTCAGATCTGATCGAGGGGAATTTACCTCAGATGAATTTTTCGATTTTTGTGAAGAACATGGAATAAGAAGGGAATTTTCTGTTGCAAGGACTCCTCAGCAAAATGGAGTAATGGAAAGGATGAACAGAATGGTTCAACAAATGGCTCATGCTATGCTTGATGAGTCTAGAACTCCTTCAACCTTCTGGGGTGAAGCCGCATTTTCCGTTGTTACTATTCTCAAAAAGACAAACATCCGGGTAGACAACACTTAGACTCCTCATGAACTTTGGTACGGTAAGACTCCCACGGTAAAATACTTCAAAATTTTTGGAAGCAAATGCTACATTAAAAGGACTGATGAAAATCTTAGCAAGTTTGAACCTAGAGTAGATGAAGGCATTTTACTTGGCTACTCCCCCCATAGCAAAGCTTACAAATGTTACAATAAAAGACATGGTAAAATTGTTGAAAGCATTGATGTAGTGGTTGATGAAGAAGGAAACACTTCTAGGCAGGTAAAATCTGAAGATTTCGAAGATGGAAAAGACTATCCGTCAACATCAAATCAGATTCATGACGAAGAAGAAACCCATGAAGCACTAGAAGAACAGATAAGGATAGAAGAAAAGAATCCATCCAGATACGTTCAGAAGAATCATTTAGAATCTCAAATTTTGGGGCAGAAAGAGGCAGGTGTGCAAAGAAGAAGAACCATTTCATAAGCTTCAAGCTATCTAGCATTGCTCTCCTCCATTGAACTGCAAAATGTAAGAGAGGCTTGCAAAGATGAATGTTGGGTCAAGGCCATGGAGGAAGAACTCGAGCAAATTGAAAAGAATAACACTTGGGAGTTGGTTCCTAGACCAAAAGATAAGAATGTCATGGGGACAAAATGGATTTTCAAAAATAAGCTAAATGAAAATGGGGATGTGGTTAGAACCAAGGAAAGCTTATTTGTAAAGGATATGCGCAACAAGAAGTCATAGACTTTGAAGAAACTTTTGCTCCAGTTGCCAGACTTGAGGCTATAAGAATGTTCCTTGCTCTCTCTAGCTTTCAGAAGTTCAAAGTATTTCAGATGGACATGAAATCTGCCTTTCTGAATGGAGACTTAAATGAAGAAGTATATATTGAACAACTTGATGGGTTTATTCTTTGAAAGGATCCAAAACTTGTATGCAGACTCAAAAATGCTCTCTGTGGCCTTAAACAGGCTCCAAGGGTGTGGTATTATCGGTTGGATAAGTACCTCCATCAACAAGGTTTTATAAAAGGATCAACTAATAGCAATCTATATATAAAAATTGACAATGATAAGTTGTTGATACTTGTTGTGTATGTTGATGATATCATCTTTGGTAGCAATGAAGAAGACATGAGTCAAAATTTTTCCTTGGTAATGCAAAAAGAATTTGAAATGTCCATGCTTGGTGAGCTCACATATTTTCTTGGTTTACAAGTCCAACAAAATAAAGACGACATTTTTCTATCACAAACCAAATATCTCAAGCAGATCTTGAAGAAATATGGGATGGAGGATTCAAAACCAGTATGTACCCCTATGGTGACAGGATGCAGCGTCAGCACAAATGATGAATCGGCAGCAGTACATCAACCAACCTATAGATCCATGATTGGTAGTTTGCTCTATCTAATAGGTACCTGACAAGACATTATGCATGCAGTGGGAATAGTTGGAAGGTTTTAGGCAAATCCAAAGGAAACTCATCTTCAGGTAGTTAAGAGAATTTTCAAGTATCTTCAAGGAACTCAAAACTATGGCTTATGGTATCCTAGAGGTACAGATCTCACACTTCATGCGTACACAGATGCGGATTGGGCAGGAAGCGTGGATGACAGGAAAAGCACTAGTGGTGGTGCATTCTTCATGGGTCCTAGATTACTATCTTAGTTCAGCAAGAAACAAAGCTCTATTGTGTTATCTACAACTGAAGCAAAATATGTAGCTGCGGCATCTTGCTGCACACAACTCCTTTGGATGATGCAAACATTGCAAGATCTTCAAATCACTTGTACTCCACCTATCTCCATTTTTTGTGATAATACAAGTGCAAGCAGTATTTCAAAGAATCCTGTCATGCATTCAAAGACTAAGCACACCCCGATCAAGTATCATTTTCTCTGAGAACAAGTGATTGAACAAAAGGTCAAATTGGAGTATGTTCCCTCTAAGGAACAAATTGCTGATATTCTCACCAAACCACCACCCAGGGAGACCTTTGAATACCTCAGACAAAAGCTGGGGGTAGTTTATGCATCATCTTTCTGTTGAATCTTGTCTATTTCAAAGATTTTTGTACGCGAGTTTCATATCGGGTATACATGTACATACGCTGCTTTATGTGGGTACAGTCGACTTGAAGAAAAGCAAGGATGAGAAGAGTCCGATATGGGTTTGTCAGAGACCATCTGGAACAAGTTTATGGGGAGCATATATTCTTCTAATAATGCATTGTTGGCATTATCGTAGAAGATCTTGGTTCAATTCTTCAGTTGTTTTGATGTCAGGAGGAGCAAGTGCAGAAGGAGAACATGGATACTGATATATGATTGACAATTGCTGCTGATATTATGTCTTATATTTCTTTGTCAAGGTCATGTAACGGCTTGTTTTGGTTGCCCCACTATGCGTGGGATGGATAATGTAATATGCTTATTATATCATGTATCCCCTCTTGGTTGGGAGTCGTATGTATGAAGTCTTTAGTGATAGAGAGGTTAGTTATTATGTATAAAGTCAGATTTCTTTTGTAGAACATCTTCTTGCAGATCTTGCCTATATGTCAAGGGGAGCTTGGACAGCACAGCAGAGTAGAGATTTCAGCATGTACTCAAGGGGAGCATAACCCTTTGCCCTTGATGTCAAAGGGGGAGGAAAGACCTTGAGTGACTTTGGGTTGCCATCAAGTCCAAAGGGGGATATTCTTGGCATTATGACACAGTTTTGGCACAGGTTTGGCTCGATGACATAAGTGTTGTCCTTGATGGCAACTCACTCAAATAGCAGATCACAAGTTCAGGCTCTCAAAATAGTAGAAAATGAGATACCCGCAGGTTCCTCTTCACAAAGCTGCGGACATCGGAAGGTTCCGCAGGTGCGCCGATCGAAAGGTGCAGACATATTCGCAGGTGTACCGAACAAAAAGCGCGGACGTAAAGTACACGCACTTTCATGTGGAGAAAAACGCGCGTACGTGGGAAACCTTATGGTTGGTCAATGGTATTTAGTTCGACATTTTTGATCCTATGGTTTTGGTCCGTGGTTTTGCATCTAATGTATTGAACCCAGGTTTTGGGTCCCTAGTATTGGATCTCTATGGATTTGGACCATGGTTTGAGTAAAAGGCCTAGTCTATAAAAAGGAAAGGAGATCATTTAGCTGGGAATATATGGGTTGAATATCTTAAGAAGAGCAAGATCTAAAATACTAGTGATCGGTTGGTGAGTTATAGCTGGACCTGAATCAAGGAGAAACCTGAGCATTACAAGACAGATCTATTGATGGGTCGAGATCTCTTTGGTGCATGATCAGATCTATAAATCTGATAGTCTGGGGTATAATTGAAGTCTGATAACTTATCTATACCCGCAGGTCCGACACAACACAGGTGCAGAGACCTGCAGGCTAGACACAACGTAGGTGCAAAGACCCACAGGCTAGACACAGTGCAGGTGCGAAGACCCGTAGGCTAGACACAATGCAGGCATGGAGACCCACAAGCTCGACACAGCGCAGGTGTGGAGACTTGCAAGCTAGGCACAGCGGAGGTGCGGATACCTGCAGGTTTCTATTAGTGAAGTTGCGGACTTTTCTTGAAATATGTTTTAGCTGCTTTTTTCTATTACTACGGTTCTGAATTGGTGTCTGGTTGCTGTGCACTGAGAAATTATTGATTCAATATTTGTACAAGGAAGTTGTTTGATTACATACCTATTTGATGTTTGATTGATATTCATGGATCCAGTCTGAAAATTTATGAAACGTGGTCCCTAGAAGAAAAGAGAAGGTTGAAGCCTTCAGTAGGTCAGCACCTACGTACTAGTACCTAAGCTAGTACAAGAGCTAAGGGGGTTGTAGCTCCCTTCCAAGGGAATCTGGAGAATAAGAGAAGGTTGTAGCCTTCTGCAGGTTGAAGCCTGCATGCTGGTATAAGACTGCACCAGTATAGAATCATTGTAAAAAGAAGTTTCTAATTGAAAGAGGATAGAGACATATTGCAGCAGGTGGTTTTCACCCACATTGGGTTTCCACCTTATATCTTGTGTTCTTTGGTGTGACTGTCTGCTCTATTTTTCCTGTTCCTGTTTACTGTTATATGGTTCTGACACACAGATTAATGATCAACACCTGAAGAATAAATTAAATTATAAGTCTGGAAGGTATACGCAAGTTTCATTGATAAGATCTGCAAATGTTTGTATAAATTGAAAAGAATTTTATAATACTGATTCACCCCCCCTCTCGGTATTATTTCCAACAGGATGAAATAATAACATAGGTGAAGAATAATTGGGAGAATAAAAGCCTACTGGAAGAGGAAAAATTGCAGTTAAGGACTACGAGTTATTTATCCTATCTGTGAAGGAGGAGGATGAAATAAATGATGAGACAACTAAAAAATCCATAGAATATTTTAATGAAAAACCAATAAGTGAGGTGAGGACCATAGATAATATAGATTAGGTAATTACAATCTTGGAGGTCTCCAAGATTATCTAGAAAGAAGTTGCTAGATCGAAGGTTGAGGAATGTCTGGAAAAAATGATAAAAGATGTAGTTGGTTTTAACTCAAAATTTGAGTAGAGGGTTAGAGATAGACTACCCAGCTATTGGGACATTCTAGGAGGATTGATCTCATGGGAACAGTACAATCAAAGGGTAGTAAAGGATAAGAGCAGAGCTGACTCCTCCCACAAGAATACCTCCTCCCTAAAGTGAAAGATGGTAGTGAACTATCTAAGGAGGGATATCTAGTTTCTATGGCTAGTGAGGACTTTGTTTCATACCAGACCAAATTACGTAGGCCTCACCAACCTTAATATTTCATATCAAAATTTATCTCTCTCTTTTCCCAAGCCCAGCACTATGGCAGAAATGTGACTAGTTCATCAATCCTCCACAACTCCTGTTAGGATATTCCGACACATAGGAAATAGTTAAGTATAACTTGGTCTAGTGTAGAGTTAGGTAAAGTGTGTTACTTTACTATGTACTTTTGTAATTTACAATCTGATGGTCACGATATGTAGTGATCTGATTGTTCATTCTCTCCTCGGTATTATCGACACTTGATTCGTGGCTTAACACCCAATTGGTCCATGATATCTATTTAAAGAGCATGGAGGGTCATTTGTAGGTTAACTGTTCATGAGAGAATCTTATGTAAAATTTCATTCTTTTATTAATAAATTGCCTGAAGTGGCCGCATTGGGTCAGGCCGTGGACTGTTTCCCTCTTTGAGGGTTTTAACCACGTCAAAAATACTGGTGTATTGATCTGTGATTTGTTTCTGAGCGGTGTCCTTTGGTGTTCTATCTGAGGAACTTACCCTGTAAATTCCTACATGGTATCAGAGCTATTTGAGGGCCACGTCTGTTGGTGATCCAAATCTGAAGCTGATAGAACTGCATCCGACTTCCGTTTCCTAGATCTACTATTTCTGACAACTTTCGGGCCGAGAGGAATACTCTATTGTGTGAAGAGCATCTGTTCTAGTGAATAACCCCTTTCGTTTCATGCAAAAAGGTTTCTGGTAGCCCTAGCTACGTCATTTTTAAGATCTGGAGGTATAGAGTGTTTATTTGCAGTTTCTAGTTATTTTCTCTCTGTTTATAATTTCGGTTTATTTAGCTTCTTTTTTTATTATCAGATCTATACCTTTCATTTCTACGTATGCTCTTTGCCCTGCGACTCTGTGCAATCTGGGCAAATGAGAAACAGAGAGGAAGGATTTTTCTCATGCATATGCTCTTTTCCGCTGTGCCTTAGTGCGATCTTGGAAAATCAGAAACATTGAGGAAAATATTTAGTTTTCGGGTAAAGCTAACTTCAAGGTGTAAGGTTTGTTTTTTTTGTATGTCCATGTTTGGTTTTGTGTTTTTTGTTTTGTAGGCAAAAAGAGCTTTCTCAAGCAAGCACGCAACCCAAAGCTTTAGTGACTAAAAAAAAATTATAAAAAAAAAACCTTCCTCTTTTCCAAAAATTACTAAACTTTTAGTTTAGCTCACTTGGTCCAAAGCTAATTTATGAGAGTAGAGGTCTTAAGTTCAAGTCTCCTTTTTGTTGAGCTGATTAGATTAATTTTGGAAAGGGGGCGGATTTTTTCTAACATTATCATTCATTTCTGCACATTCCCGTACTTCGTCGGCATCTTCATCAACTTTTCTTCAAAAAGCCATAACTTCTTCATCCGGAAGCCGTTTTCAGAGCCGTTTTTTTTTAACCAGCCTCATTTTTCGAGATCGTTCCATTGGAACACTTAGTTTTAGCATATATAGCTTCAGTTTATATTAAAATGGAAATTCCATGACAAGTTATTCTTTGTTGGGTTCCTATAATACTAGTGATTACCCCATTACTATTGTAGTTGTATCCCTTATTAATATTGTTGTGCCCCTATTGTCCCCATATTGTTATTACTGGGCCCCATAGAATCCCTCTATTGTTATTTTTGTGGCTTTATATTATTATTGTTAAGTCGGTTGGGTTATATTGTGACTACTTAGACTCCTATATATAGAAAGGAGGTTTTATCATTTGAATCATCGAAGAATTGTTCATTTATGTAATGTAAAGGAGGTTGCCCCCTTAAAGAGGATGAATTATAAGGTGTTGATCTATCTTTTCTATCTTTTCTTGAGCTGGTTTCATAACATTTGGTATCAGAGCTCTGGATTCTAGGGTTTCGCTGCTCCAAACAGGTCATCCTGGCATTTTCTCTATAACTTTTTTCTGCAATGTTTCAAAAGCTAAAAAAAAACCCATTTGATAAGACATCGCACTGAATCTCAGGTCCAAATTTCTAAGCTTTTCGCGCTATATTTTCGGAGATATGAACTAAAGAAGTTGATTGTTTTACAGAATCCTGAATTACATTCAAAACAGGTGACCTGGGGAAATCATCATAACTTTCTCTCTGAGCATCAAATTGAAATTTCATAAGAAGGTATAGAAAGAGGATGGACTATAGTTTCTTGTATATATTTTTCAGAGCCAAAGGTCAAAATAGGGACACGTGGCACGTCGTACAAGTTCGCTCTACTGAATTAGTCTATAATCAAGTCACTGTGGGAGATTTGGCATAACTCTTCATTAGATAATCCAATTGGGGTTAGACTGGTGGCATTAGAAAGAGGACACAAAGGGCTAGCACAGGTTGTAATTTCAAAATTGGATGGTCTAAAATTACAGAGATACATCAGAGGCAATATCGAGCTCCTACAAAGTGAAAAAAGGTGTGTATATTTTTTGAAATGTTTTCTTAAGCCTGATTTGAAAAATTATTTTGAAGGAATTCAAAGGGCATAGTGAAGAATTATTATTAGTAATTGATGCCCCAAAGAAAGAAAATGGAAAAACCTAGTAGGCGACTTGAAAACTCTAGCATGACTCATGAAGAAGAGGAAGAAATGCAACATGATATATCAAAATTACGAGACCAAGTGTAACAAGTGTAACTTGCACAAAAAGGTGTAGAAGCTAAGTTGAATGACGTGGAAGCTAAGATGGATGATTTGAAGATAGCTTTGAAGACAGGCATGGAAGAATTGAAGATAAATATGAATAAGTTGCTACAAGAAAGGGTCACTAAGGGTGAAAGGGTAGTAAAGTAAACTCATGATGAGAAAAAAATAAATGTTAATCATGATTCCATCGACTCTAATGTTGGATCGAAGACCCACCATATTCCAAAAATTGATATGAGGAAGTTTGATGGCAAGGATCCTGCAACATGGATATTACAGATGGAGAAATTTTTCGATCTCAATAATGTGCAAAACACACCAAAGGTACGTATGGCAACTTTATATTTGGAACCAAATCAGTTTGTATGGTATCAATGGCTTTGCTCTCATAAACAATTTATCACTTGGGCAAGTTTTATGGAAGAATTGATAGCACATTATGAGGATACAAAAAGCAACACTTTTTTTAGCCAATTGATAAGTCTCAAACAAAAGGGCTCAATAATGGAGCACATTGAGGAGTTCCAAAAATTTAACATAAGGGTAAAAGATATTCTAGAGGAGCATAGGATTGATGTGTTCATAGGGTCTTTAAAGGATAATATCCAACATGATGTTTGCCTTTGGGAGCCTGATTCATTAGAGAAGGCATTCAGGTTAGCAAGAAAAATGGAAAGCAAAATTATGGCAACCAGGAAGCATACCACTCACAACTATAAAGATGGAAGTGTTGTTGCCACTAGTCTTCCACAACCTCTAAGGTTGACACCACAACAATTGGAAGAAAAAATAGCAAAAGGGCTTTGTTATAGTTGTGATAGAAAATACTCTAAAGGTCATAAGTGTGCTGAAAAGAAATTATTCTACATAGATTGTGAAGAGGAGGAAGAAAATGAGCAAGAAAGGTCAAAAGAAGAGGATATACTCCAGGAACAAAGCCTAGATGAAGAATAGATGAATCCGAACATATCTTGTAATGCATTGGCGGGAATTACCACTCCTCAAACCATCAAGATAGAAGGACAAATCAAGAAGAAAAAGGTAATAGTGTTGATTGATTCAGGAAGTACCCACAATTTTATTCATTGCAAGGTAGCAAAAGAATTGAATTGCTTCTTATATCCAGCAACAGAGTGTCAAGTGATGGTTGCAAATGGAGGAACAATAAATTGCTCTGGAAAGTGCCATAATATTAAGATATCGATGGGAGAATATGTATTGACTAGCCCAATGCTTTTCATTCCAATTGGAGGTGCTAATGTTGTACTAGGAGTCCAATGGCTACAATCCTTGGGTACAATAGCTTTTAATTTTCAAGAACTTTTCATGAAATTTTCTGTGGAAGGAAAGTAAGTTGAATTAAGGGGTATTGCAGGGAAACTAGGAAAAATAATCAGCTCTAACGGTATGACAAAGCTTCTAAAAAAGGAACAAAGGGGTGTAATTGCACAATTATGTTCGCTAGATGTTTCCACATTGGAATCATCTATTTCTCCATATCTCCAAGAAGTCTTGGGCAATCATTCCAAGGTATTTGAGACTCCCAAAGGTCTCCCACCTATTCGTGATCATGATCATGATATTCATCTGATTCCAGGAAGTGTTCCTCCAAACATGAGGCCATACAGATATCCCTATGCCCAAAAGAGTGAAATTGAATGTATTTCGGAAATGCTAGAGGCTGGTATAATTCAACTGAGTCAAAGTTCTTTCTCCGCTCCAGTAGTATTAGTGCATAAGAAGGATGGATCATCGCGCATGTGTCCGGATTATAGGGAGCTCAACAAGCTCACTATTAAAGATAAGTTTCAATTCCTGTCATTGATGAATTACTGGATGAATTGCATGGATCAATTTACTTCACCAAATTGGATCTTCGTTCAGGATATCATCAAATCAGAATGAAGACTGAAGACATTCTAAAAACAACATTTAGAACTTATGAGGGTCATTATGAATTTTTGGTCATGCCTTTTGGCCTTACCAATGTGCCTTCTACATTTCAAGGTTTGATGAATTCCATTTTCAAACGCTTCCTTAGAAAATTTGTGCTAGTATTTTTTGATGATATACTAATCTACAACAACTCTTAGAAGGATCATGTTCAACATGTTGACAGGGTGCTCAAACTATTGGAGGAGAAACAATTATATGAAAAAAGCTCCAAATGTTTCTTTGAAGTACAAGAGGTGGAATATCTAGGTCATATTGTATCTCATGAAGGTGTTAAGGTAGACCCGAGCAAAATTAAAGCGATTAAGGAATGGAAAATACACACATCCATAAAGCATCTGCGAGGATTTCTCGGGTTGACAGGGTATTATTGCAAGTTTGTTAAGAATTATGGGAGAATAGCAACACCTCTAACAATATTATTGAAGAAAAATGCATTTTCATGGACTCCAGAAGCAAAAAAAGCCTTCGAAAATCTTAAAGAGGTAATGTGCCAAGCACTGGTCTTAGCTACGCCGGACTTCAAAAAAACCTTTATTATGGAATGTGATGCTTTAGGAAATGGAGTTGGTGTTGTTTTAATGCAAGATGAAAGACCCATTGCTTTCGAAATTCATCCAATCAAAGGAAAGTATTTACACAAAGCTATTTAGGACAAGGAAACGTTGGCAATACTACATGCACTTAAGAAATCGTGACCCTACCTAATGGGAAGACACTTCAAGGTAAAAACGGATCATGATAATCTTAAATACTTTTAGAACAAAGATTATCCTATGAAGAGCAAAAAAAATGGGTCGCAAAGATGTTGGGTTATGACTTTGAAATCATCTACAAAAAAGGGAAGCAAATTGTTGTGGCAGATGCACTCTTAGGAAAGGATGAGGATGTGGAAGCATTGTTTTGTGCTATTTCTATTATCCAACTAGATTGGGTAAATGAAGCAAGGGATGAATGGCAGAAGGACGAAGAAGTTTGGCCACTCATTCAAAAGTTACAGAAGATCTCAGTTCAAACAATATTACCAAAGCTTGACGAGGAAGGAAAAATCATATTGGAGCCTGGAGTAGTCACAGAAACAAGAACCCAACAGCTACGAAATCGATCAATTTCAGAGTATCTCATCAAGTGGAAGAACTTAACCGCTGAATATTCCACATGGGAGGACAAAATTTTTATACAGAAGAATAAAGAACTACTCAAGCATTGAGGACAACACTTTTTGAAGGAGAGGGGCATGTTAGGTCCCTCTACTAATAGTGTAACCCCTTATTGTTATTAGTACAACCCCCTTATTATATTGTTGTGCCCATGTAGTCCCCATATTGTTCTTATTGAGCCCCATAGAAGCCCACTATTGTTATTATTGTGCCCTTACATTAGTATTGTTATGTCAACTCTGATTATATTATGACCCCTTAGAATCCTATATATAGAAAGGAGGTCTTTTCATTTGTATCATCCAAGAATTGTTCATTTGTGTAATGTAAAGGAGGTCCCCCTCGAAGAGGCTAATTTCTAAGGCGTTGATCTTTCTTTTCTATCTTTTTGTGAGATGGTTTCATAACATACTTGTGGTTGCAATGGTAGAAATAACTTATGTTTTGATGATCCACTTTCCTTTATTTATTTCCAAATAAAAGCTTGAGCCATAGTCTGACTCTTGTGATTTCATCTTGGCTAGAAATGGTTGTTTTAAGAGGAACTCTTTAGTTATGTGCCATGGGATTTTGTGGTTCTTATGCCACTTTTAAATCTCCTTCTTTGACTTTACCTTACCCTTCTTTTTCTATATCTTGGATTAATTGTCCTAAGGGTAGATATCCTTAATATATCTTTTGTTCTATGAGTTATGATCACTTTTTCCATACTTCTAGTGTGACAAAATTTCAAAATCAGAACTCTTAATTATTCTTATACTTAAATTGTTTCTTTATTTTGACAACATATTAGTAAGTGCCTCCTAGAAAGGATATATATAAGAACTCCATATTTCTTTGGATGTACTTATGTAGGCCATGCAATACTTCAAAACAAAGTGCTACTCAAAGTGATTGATGCCTATCTTTGTCTACTAGGTGTGGAAGATATTAGTGTACTCCAATACCATCAAGTCTCTCTCGTAGTGTAAATTTTTCCATCCCATGTATTGGTCATCATAGTCTCCAATAGGGTACAATTCCTCCTTGAGGGAATCAACAAAATTTTATGAAGCATGTTTTTCCCTAAATATTGTAGGCTCATATTTAGCATGTCTCTCCTATTAATTCTCATAAAAATATTTGACATGAGGAAGGGACTTATGAGCGTGAGAGTGATATTTCCAATGTCTAAAATATTTTTAATAGAGTAATAACCCTCTACTTATATTTCAATAAAAATTAATGTGTACCTTAAAGGGTGTCATGACTATGAAATAACTACTTGTTGAAGGTGTATCTCTTATTATTGGTAGTCGTTAAAGGATCTTGATGAAATTATCCATAATCTCATTCCTCTATTATGTGAGGGCTTCCTCTAGTAACAAATTTATAGGATCTCTTTCTTAATAATATATCCTTTCTTTTTCTAGGTATGAATGATCATTAGGATGGAAAGAGTGGGTTTCTCCAAGCTTAGTAGGTTCAAAACCCAATTATCGATATCTTGACCTCATCAAGGTAATTCACGGAGAAATAATAAAGCTTAGGGATTTCTTTGGTGTCACTGATTTGGATTATGTAGATACTAAAATGAAAGTATAAATTTAAATGGAAACACATAGATATTGTAGAGAGTGCAGTAATATAGTGAAACCCAAATTCTATCAATGAATGAAATGGAAAAATACTATAAAATGTAAAGCAATACAAACATGCTAAAATGGTGGTAGCTTATCTCTAAAGAGAGATGTGTCAGCTATGTTCATTCACAAGAAGACATTACAAAAAGATAAACTTATCTTTTAACATAAAGTGTGATTCTCTAAGATGGAAAAACATAAATATATAGAACCATAATCCTTGGAAATGATGTGGAAGAAGAAATGTAACCATGAGGAGGCTTGTTGATACACCAACTTCTTAAGGCTACAAATTTTACATACAAACTTTGTCCAAGTTATTTCTTATATTTTTACAAAGTTTAATTCATGAACTATGTGCTTTGTAGGCCATGTAATCATACATTGAGTGGCCTATGTCAACAACCAATATTGCAAGGAAAATGCCAAAAAAACATGTTGGAATTTTGGGGCCTCTAAAACTATAGTAGAACTTCCAAGAGGTGTAACCATTTTGAGGCACTAAAGGAGGTGGAAGACTACTAGTATCCACCTAGATGAGTTGTCCCCCGTAGGGATCAATGACCCCTATTCATTGAAATACCTCAATGGGGAAGCTTTTGTTGAATTTTATTCTTGATGTGCACTTTCTTTGGTGAATCAATTGCCTTGTTTTGATGACCTAATAGAGTTAGATATTCTACAAGAAAGTGTCCTTTGTCTTTGTTTTGTAAATTAAATATTCTATTGTTTTATTAGCATAAGACATAAAATATAGTCTTGGTTATCCTTAGTAAGCTAGACTAGTGGAAATACCATAAGTTTTTTAATAACCATACAAGATAATTCAAAAATATAGCCAAATGTCATAAGTGTCCATCTGTTGACCTTGAATATTTAGCCTAGCTACTAAAATATTCATAGAAACAAAAAATAGAGACGTAAACCCATATCAATAGAACTATATCATGTTGATAGAGACATGTAAAAGGGGTCAATTTCAATGGGTGTTTTTCTCTACCACGAGAGCTACTTAGTTTAGGAGGGAGGGGGAGCTACACCACTATTATTTGTAGGCATGAGTATGTTGGACATGTTGTCTCATGGTGTTCGCAATGATGTCAACCTAGTGGTTGTCATGATCTCAACCTAGTAGTGATGATCCTCATGATGTTATCCTAGTAGTAGTGGTCTTCATGGTCCCATTAGTTCGCAAGGTCTCATGGTGATGGCATTGATATGGTGGACCTGGTGATCTTAATGCAGAGATGTTTGGCTATGGACTCAGTTGTGGAGTCAATTATTGATGGAATTCAACCTAGTATTTCAACCTAAGTTTTTTTCCAAGGTGTCAATAGTTGAGTTGCTAAGTTTTCTAGGTGTTGGCATTGATGTCAATAGCTAGGTTGCTTGTACATGGCTTTGATGTGATGATGATGTAGATGGTGGTCATGGTGTTTACAAATGATATGATGTAGGTGTGGAAAATATGGTTGGAAAAGATTGTAAAAGTCTATGCTTTTCAATTTATACGTGACTCTTGTGTGGAAAATTCGCAAACATATGCTACTTTCCTTCATTAAAGTCGTGTATATATCCAGGAGGTGAAATTCTCGAAACATGCGCACACTCAGATTAGTCTATGGGTTTTTACTATGGTTTTTACACTTAGTTTTTGGTGGATAGAGTTGACTTGAGTTAACCATCATTCTAGAAGGTGATTAAGTCAAGAGAATAAGGATTGGTGATGTGTATTGATTCCACCTTCCCACAATTATAAACTGTCGATAATGAAGTAGAAGGGGTTAGAGAGTATGAGATTGTGAGAGAGTTTATGTTACAGGTTTATAAAGTTGGAGAGTAGATCAAAGCTCAGATTTGGAGCAAACTTCAGAGGATGATGGAGCTACAATATATCTCCATGATTAACATAATTTTTTTTTCATATTGTGGCTCCCAGTTGTTGCTAATATGGAGAGGATATTATTGTAGCTATTGCAGTAGAGACTTCAAAAATCAGATTGCTAATGTGTCTATGTTGTAAGGGATATTTTGGAAATATTATGATTGTAGAATTGATGTTTTGTATGGTTTTTATTATATTCTAGAGATGGTTGAGTGTTATGTTTAGATTATTATTGCATGTTGTTGTAAGGTTTGAGCTTTATGAGAAGAGTTAGTTTGTTGTTCCAGAGTTTGGTTTCTATGAGGAGATTGTTTAAGAGAGATTGGTCATATTACAAAGTTCTATTTAGTTGTGTAGATTGTATTCAATTGATGGGCATAAACTGATGTTGTAAATATAGAATTAAAATGGATGAAATGTGTCTCACAAGTGATTGATCGCAGATATTGTGGATCCAGTGTGAAATATTCTAAAACGTGGTTTGTGGTAAAGGTTGAAGGTTGGGGCCTTCAGTGTGGCGAGTAGTGGCTTTCTAAGTAAGTGGTGGCTTTTGTATTCAGGGTGTAGTGACATCCTTCAGGTGGTGGCCTAAGAAAGTGGGAGTAGTGGCTTCCATCCATTGGTGGCTGGGTGAGGCTTATTGGGAGTGATGGCTTCCAGCAGGTGGTGTCCTACAAAGTCGAGGGAGTGGTGGCTTCCTGTAGGTGGTGGCCTGCAGCGAGTGGTGGCTTCCAACAGGTGGTGGCTTGCAAAGTCAAGGGAGTGGTGGCTTCCTACAGGTGGTGGCCTGGAGCGAGTGGTGGCACGCATGATATGAAATTTGTGGCTTGCACACTGGTGGTGGCTAATGATCATATGTAATGAAGAATTTTTATAATAGAAGAAGAGTAGAGTAGACCAATTCATTGGTGGTTTTCTACCTTGTGGTTTCCACCTTAAAACTAGTGTATCTATGTGTGCATGCTATTTATTGACATGTTTTTACTTATGGTTATATGTTTTGTTTAGCTACTCATATGGTTTAATTGATGCTTATGGTTTACACTTAGATCTGCTCATGTACTATGTTGCTAATGAATAAATGATTTGGGGATTGGAATAAGAAAAGAAAAATTAGTATAAATTTATCATAAGTCATAATACTAA
Source organism: Pinus taeda (assembly GCA_000404065.3). Taxonomy (NCBI): domain Eukaryota; kingdom Viridiplantae; phylum Streptophyta; class Pinopsida; order Pinales; family Pinaceae; genus Pinus; species Pinus taeda. The sequence continues at coordinate 20,557 of APFE030159846.1, forward strand.
TTTAACCCCCATCTAAGTATTTTAAATGTTTCTAACAAGTGGTATCCAAATGGGGCTCTTGGTTGTAGCTTAAATGTTGGAGAGTTGATCTGGGCAGTTTTGGTGAATTCTTTTTTCTTTTCAGAATAAATCCTTCAGGAGTTTATGTCCTAATTGCTTCAAATGTCAAGGTATGGCATGCAAGAGTAAAAACTAAATTATTTCTTGTGGATATAACATTTGGAGATTGGTTTGTGAAGGATGTTGCTAGGATACACTTTCACCTAAAACAATGCTACATAATTCTCAAGAGAGACATATCATTTTTTAGAATCTCCATAATACAGACTTGGAGAAAATTGGAGATCTAAAATATGCCAAGGATATTTGGGAAAGAATAGAAGTATTGTTTAGAGGTTATGGAAGTAGCAATGGAAAGGTCGAAAAAAAGAGTAAGAAGAATAAAAATAAGAAGGGTTCAAAAAAACAAGAATCTCAATCAGAAGAATCTTGTCCTCCTAGTGCAAATGGTTTAGCTAATCATGGATCCAAAGGTATAAATACTAATTATTTTCTTTTGAGTTATTAATACTTTGGATGGTTCCAATTCTAGTCCTTCTAAGTTGCCTAGTGAAGATGAGGATAATGTTGAGCTTATTAGAGTTGAGTATGAATCTTCCATGGTCATTATTGAAAACTTTTCTACTGGATTTAATAAGCTAACAGTTGCATGCAAAGATCAAGAAAAGTTATTGCAGATTTGTGACGTAAAAGAGAAGGAGCTTAAGGACCAGATTGTTAGCTTGAGGAATCAATTGGAAAAATAAAAAAGAATTGAAGAGATTACGAGCAACCAACAAAAAGAGCAATAGGGTTGAGTTATACAACTTGAAGGTGAAGTTGTCACATTGAGAAAGCAAATTGAATAAAGAGACTAGCAGTTGAAGCAAGTAAAGAGCACCATAGCCTTGGAAAATTTTCTTGAGAACCAAAGATCACCATTGGATAGATATGTTCTTTGTTTTAATAAGGGAGAGTCTAGTTTGCATTACATAAAGAACAACAATGAAGAACCAAAAAGGCCTGTAGAAAACAACAACAACAACAAGAGTGGCAGTAACCAAGGAAACAAGCACTAGTAGCAATAGGGAAGAAGACCTCAAGGATCACCTACATTCAAAATATCTTTTGCTCCAAGAGAGGATTGTGGCAAATCTATCAAATTTCAAAGGAATCAAAGCCCATTTGTTACTTTGATGCACGAGGTAGAGTGTTACAATTGTCACACATTTGGACATGTTGCAGCCAACTAAAAGAGTAGAGTGTATAGATCTAGTTAGCAGATATAGCAACATTATGAGCTACCAAGGAGATCAACCATCAGGTATAATTATGGTTTCAATGGATTTTTTTCTTATGTAACTTTTTTGGCCATAAGGAAGTTGAGTGCAGATCTAGCCCATGGAGGAGAAATATGTTTTATAGAAGGCTTAGATCTAGCATGAGCAGCATTAGATTTGATCCTCTTGCTTCATATCTCGTCCATGTAGAGTGTTATACATGTCACAATTTTGGCCATGTGACAAGAGAATGCATGTTGCCTAGTTCTTCAAGGCATATTAGGAAATAGAAATAACTTCAAAGAGAACCTAGAAAAAAACTAGAGAAGGAAGAAAAGAGCAACCAAAGATTGTGTGGAGCAAGAAAGATCAGCAGCCCGTGAAGTAGAGAGATTAGCCCCCTCTGCAGTTCTTAGTTACCTCATGTATATTGATAGGAGATTGCGAAGTTTATGAGAGGTGCATAGCTTCAAGGGGAGTGTATGGTAGTAGCATATGGCAACATGATTAGTTGATGGAGATGAGTAGCAACATCATGGTACGCTCATGAGCCTCATTACATATTAGTTTTGAAGGATCAACCTGCCTATTGGAGGTATAATGAGATCAAGGGGAGATATGCATGATATACAGTTTCATGGCTTGTTTGTCATTTTCACTTGTTTTTCGCTCATGTATTTGTAGCATCCCCATATGTCTTTTCATGAGTAGAAAAAGTGCATTTTTCAGCCATATATATGCTCTTGGTCTTCACTAATAATTGGTTGAAGAGTTCAAGTATAGCCATACATAGATGAATATCATTGATTCAACCATGCATATAGGATCTTGATTGATGGAACAACCATGCAGAGCACTCTTATGTGCATTTGAGTGGCCATGTATCATTCATATATTTATCATTGAGTTGTTTGTTGTGTGGCCATTGTGTCAAGCATGTATTGTAAAGAAGTCATGTATGGTTGAAGAGTCCTTTTGCATGCATAGTAGTAGACATATATTATTTCCATATATTCACTCATGTGTGCAAGATCAACATTGTAATCACTCATGTATTGGTGCATTGGTTGAGAAATCCATGTATTTGAGAGAGTTTTGAGCATGATGTAACAACCATGTGTTTCACATTGTACATCATAATTTTCATCCATGTACTCTCATATGGAGCCCTATAATATGTTATCTCATCATTTGATTATTGGTGGATTGTCTTAGACTCAAGAGAGAAAGTCATGGGTCATGTCCAACATGTGTTGATGTGAGTTTTTTTAAAGATATGATAGTTGGTATAGTCATGTTTTGGGTTGATAGATTTCATGTGTTTCAGCCATGTATGGGCCTTTGATGTCATTGTAGCCATCTACTATCATATTACTCTTATGAGTCATTAGTTGATTCATGTGAGTGATGTTCATGCATGAGAGAGGAGTAATGGTTTAGCTATATATAGGTTGTTTGGAGGCATTGTACAACCATGATAGGTCATTGGTATTGCCATGTATTAGGCCTATAAATCCATGTACTTTCATTGTATATATTTTGTTCCATGTGGAGTAGCCCCTTATATGTGACAAGGAGGCATTAGTAGTAGAAAATAGCATGTACAAAAATGTGGGGAGATGTTTTGTAGCTCTATTACATGTTCAGGGAGAGCATGTTTAGTATAGTAGCAGAGGGTAGTGCATGGTGTGGCTTAAAGGCATGATGTTAGTGTTGGCATGGAGGCATGTTGGTTTGTTGGCATAGTGTTGACATGAGGACCTGATTTGTTTTCATCAGCATATCAGTTGATATCAACAATGTTTAGCCATACTCATCCACCCTTTTCCATTTATGTCAACGTGGGGGAGTAAAAACCATAAGAGGATAATAGGATCAGTTTTAATGTTCTGATTTTAGGTTGACATCAATGCTAAAGGGGTAGCATGTTGGACATGTTTTCTCATGGTGTTTGCATTGATGTCAACCAGTGGTCCTCACGATGTCAACATAGTAGTAATGATCATCATGATGTAAATCTTGTAGTAGTGGTCCTCATGGTCATATTGGTTCATAGAGTCTCATGGTGATGACATTGATGTGGTGGCCCTCATGATATTGATGCAAAGGTGTTTGGCTATGGACTCAGCTGTGGAGTCAATTATTGATGACATTCAACCTAGTATGTCATCCTAAGGTGTTGGCCAAGGTTTCAACAATTGAGTTGCTATGTTTACTATATGTTGGCATTGATGTCAATAGCTTGGTTGCTTGTGCAAGGTTTTGATGACGATGATGATGAAGATGGTTGTGATAGTTTTTATAGATGATATGATGCATGTGGTAGATATGGTTGGAACAAATTGTAAAATTCCCAAAATTCCCGAAATATGTTCGCACTCAAATTATTCTATGGGTTTTTACTATGGTTTTTGCACTTGGTTTTTTTTTTATAGAGTCAACTTGAGTTAATCATCATCCTCAAAGGTATTTCAGTCAAGATAATGAGGATTAGCGATCTGTATTGATTGAAATTTCCATCAATTATAAAATGTCGGATAATGAAGCAGAGAGGGTTAGAGAGTATGAGATTATGAGAGTGTATGCTACAGGTTTGCAGATTTGGAGTAGACTTCAGAGGATGATGGAGCTACAATAGATCTACATTATTAACATATTTTCATTGCATATTATGGCTCCCAATTGATGTTGATATGGAGAGGATATTGTTGTAGTTGTTGTAGTAGAGACTTCATAGATCATATTTCTAATGTGTCTATGTTGTAGGGGATATTTTGGAAAGATTATGGTTGTAGCATTGACATTTTTGTATGGTTTCTATTCTATTTCAGAGATGGGTGAGTATGATTTTTATATTGTTATTGCATGGTTTGAGCTTTATAAGCAAAGTTAGTTTCCTTCTGTAAAGTTTGGTTTTTATGAGAAGATTGTTTGAGAGAGATTGATCATATTGAAAAATTGTATTTAAATGTGCAGATTCTATTCAGTTGATGAGCATAGATTGATGTTGTGATTTTAGAATGAAAATGAAATAAATGTGGCTCACAAGTGATTTATTGCAAAGATCGCAAATCTAGTGTGAAATATTTTGAAGCTCTCCTTTGGTTCACAGGAGAGCTTCAACGTTGAGGCCTTCAATGTGGCAAGTGGTGCCTTGTGTATTCAAGGTGTAGTGACATCCTTCAGGTATTGAACTAAGAATGTGGGAGGGGTAGCTTCCATACAGTGGTGGTTATATGGTCTAGTGATGATTGGGCGAGACTAATTGGGAGTGGTGGCTTCCAACAGGTGGTGGCCTACAAAGTTGAGGAAGTGGTGGCTTCCTGTAGGTGATGACCAACAAAGTTCATATAGGTTGTGGACTAGAGAGAGAAGTGGCTCGCATGATATGAAATTTTTGGTTGCACACTTATGGTGGCTAGTGATCATATGTATTGAAGAATTTTTATAATAGAAGAAGAGTAGATTAGAAAAATCTAACAGTGATTTTCTCTCTTGTGGTTTCTGTTACCGCTCAAATTAGCATGGGTCCTAAAGGGGGATCCTAAAGGGACAATTGCTAGGTTATGGGAAATAATGGAGTAATAGCCCACTGTCACCTTAGCTAGAGCTGCCTACTCTTTATGGACTTTCACTGATGAGAGGAGACCCGATATAATAAGGATCATGAAGAGGAATATATCAAAGAATGGATGAGGGGTGATCCTAGAAGCCTATTCACAAGAGAGGCTCAAGATGGTGGCTTGCTTTCCTTGGAAAGAAAAATGGAAGGCTCTCAAGGAAGGGCTTAAGGATAATTTCGAGGGATAGATTTTGAGTATCTTTTTCTAATAAGGAGATCCTTAGGTTGTAGAATTCTTGTGGAAACTTAGGTTCCAAGTGATCTTTGAAGAATTAACCTTGATAATGTATGGCACCACAAAGGACCAAGTGGGCTCAAGGTTAGATCAAGGGGATAGGATTTAGCAACCAACAATATGATTGAACTAATTAGGGAGGATAAATGGATCAAAGAATGAATTTTCAATGAAGGGAAATGCAAGGATCCCAATGAGGCTACTAGCCTAAGGGAAACCAAGGGAAAGAATTGGTCTTCGAGCTAGGGCTTTCGATATCTCAAGATCCCACTATCAGAATCTCATGAAATTTGGACGGATTCGTGAGGACATGCCAGTGAAATTGTGGACCAAAAATAGAAGCATTTGGATGGTTATATTGTGAGATAATAGATTCCTTAGGTGAGCTATGTAAACTAGGCCTAGAAAAGAGGAGAAGTTGAAATAAATTAGCTTTAAAGAGATCACAAGAGTAGGACTAGTGCTTTTTCCTTTGGGAGAGATGTAGTCATGGAATATTTATAGTTTGGATTGATTTCCACTTGTCAAGGAGGCCTAAAATACAATTTCATTGGGCATTAGGGCTTAAAGGAAGTAGCTTCAAGGTCATTTATACTTCGTTCAACAATATTTGGTGACTTATCCAAACAAGGATATATCTAAGAACATTCATTCATTCAAACATGGACCATTCATGATACAACACTATTTAGAGATTTAATTTCCACAATTTCATTCCAAGAAAAGCAACAAATTAACTCTAAAACAGCGAAAAACAATGTAAACTTTGAAACAGGAACTGATATTATTACCCGTTTCATAGAGATAGCAAAAAAGTGACCCAATTTTGAAAAGGGGCGAAGAAAAAAGACATGTTTTTAGACCATAGTTTTTGGCACTTTAAATTTTTTTATGTACATTACATTTTAGAATGTTAGTGATTTGCATGCTGATTTAAAAAAGTGGTGATTCTGCATTAGGCCCTTTTTTTAAAAGACCTATTTTTGACTTTAAATTTTCTAATGTATGAAATGTAAATAATTACTTTCTAAATATAATAATTTTTGAAGTGGTCTTCTTCTTCATATTTTCTAATTTTTTAATTTTTTTTAATTTTTTTTTGTAGTGAGTTTTTTTATTGTTTTGCATATTTAAAGAAGGTCGATATTTTGAATTTTCGATATTCTACATATTTATACATCGTTAATTAATTCTTCAATCCACAAGAAATAATTGTTCCTAAAAAACAATATTTTTTAACAATGGACATAAAAATAA
>APFE030159855.1:0-34913 GCA_000404065.3 Pinus taeda
CATAAAACAAACCATTAATTAGAACTAGCTGTTAACTAGGAGTGCTAGTGACCTAATACAACTAGGAGTGTAACTCCTTATCATGATTACAACAACCTTATCTAAGCATTTAAAGCATTATTTGACAACTTGAAACCTCAATAATTCGAATTTGATGAAGCCTCCCACGTGGTCATCTGACTGCTGAAGACAAACCCTAGAAATTAGCGAACATGTTTCCCTGTTTTTAGGTTTAGGATCCCTGAAAATGGCACGTGGGACAGAGCCTTCATCCTTTCAACCTACAAACACACAAACCCAAGATAGAGTTAGCCATCTATATTATCATCAATCAATATCATTAATCCTTTGAGAGAGCTCTCTCAGGCTGAGGAGGCTAAGCCTCAACCTAAAGTAGGTTTGAAATAGTTACTTGAGGTCTTCCTGGTCTGCAGCCTTCCAGGGTCTGATATTGAGATAACAGCAGGTTTCCTAAACTTTTGTTCACCACCTCCATTTGCCCATCAATTTGTGGGTGATAAGCAGAGTTGAAATTTAACTTCATGTCTAGCTTTTTCCACAAGGTGCGCCAGAAATTCCCTATGAATTTTGACGTCCCTATCGAAAATTATGGACTTAGGTAAGCCATGTAGATTGATGACTTCGGTGAAAAACAGGTGTGCTACATGGATAGCATCACTGGTTTTTCTGCAAGGGATAAAGTGTGCCATCTTTGAGAATCAGTCCACTACCACCATGATGGAATCAAAACTTCATTGTGTTTTGGGCAGACCCAGGACAAAGTCCAGACTGATTGAGTCCCACGGTCTATTTGGAATAGGCAAGGGTGTGTATAACCCCGTTTTCTGACTGTTCCCTTTTGCCAATTGATATATCTTACACATGGTCACATACCACTATATGTCTCTTTGCATCTTTGGCCAGTAATAGAAATGATTGAGCTGATCCAAGGTCTTATAAATGCTGAAATGTCCAACTAGACCTCCACTATGTTTTTCCCGGATGATGTTCTCCCTCATTGAACATTCTGGGACACACAGTCGTCCTCCCTTGAATAACAGCTCCTCCTGCAAGTTATAGTCTAGCCATGGACTATTGTTCCTCAACAATGGATTCTGGCAGGCTTCATAAGCCTCCTTAAAATATGCATCTGTTTGATACAACTCTTTCAAGTGTTCGAATCCCAACACTTGTATCGTGCTCTCATACAAGAGTAGAACTCTTCTGCTTAGTGCATCTACTACCTTGTTCGCTTGACCACTGATATGCTTCAATACGAATGTAAAGCTCTATAAGTACTCCACCCATTTTTCATGTTTATGATTCAGCTTATCTTGTTGCATAACATATGGTAATGTAGAATTATCAGAAAAAAAAAAAAAAAAAAAAAAAAAAAAAAAAAAAAAAAAAAAAAAAAAAAAAAAAAAAAACAAACAAACAAACTCATTACCCAATAGATAATGTCTCCAATGCTTCAAAGCTTGGACAACGACATAAAACTCCTTGTCATAAGATGTATACTTTTGCCTACTTTCATTTAATTTTTCACTTAAATAGGCTACTGCTTTGTCTTCCTAGTTGAGTACAGCTCCAATGGCTATACCACTAGCATCATAACGAACTTGAAAAATTTTGTTGAAGTCAGGTAGCCTCAAAATTGGCCTCTCAGTGATCTTCTTCTTCAATACCTAGAAGCTCTTCTCTGCAACTTCAGTTCACAGAAAGGGTTGACTTGCCTTCTTGATTTTATCCAACATAGGTCCGCAGATTCCACTAAAATCCTTTATAAACTTGTGATAGAAACTTGCTAACCCATGAAAACTTCAAACTTCGAACAGACTCTTAGGGAATGGCCAGCTAAGTATAGCTGCAACTTTTTCTGGATCCATTTTCAGCTCATTTTTTGCAATCACGAAACCCAAATAGACTAACTCCTTTCGAAAGAAAGTACATTTTTTTAGAGTTATCAGCAACTTGTTTCGCTGTAACTTCTCTAGAACATATCGAACATGTCGAAAATGTTCCTCCTTGGTCTTGTTGAAAATCAGTATATGTCAAGATACACAATCACAAATTTCCAAATGAACTCCTTCAACATCTTGTTCATTAGGTGCATAAAATTACTAGGGGCGTTACTCAACCCAAATGGAATCACCAACCACTCATACAACCCTTCATTAGTTTTGAAATTTGTTTTCCATTTGTCCCCTTCTCAGATTCTAATTTGATTGTATCCACTCTTCAGATCTATCTTCGAAAAATATGTTGCCCCGCTCAAACAGTTCATCATGTCATCCATTTGTGGCAATGGGAACCTGTACCTAATCATAATTTTGTTTATTGCTCGTGAATCTTTGCACATCTACCACTCACCTCCTTTCTTGGGAGCAAGAACTATCAGAACTGCACACAGGTTTAAGCTTTCTCGAATCAGTCCATTATCCAACAACTCCTGTACCTATTTCCTAATCTGCTCATTGTCTTTGGGGCTCATTTGGTAAGCAACTTTATTTGGTAAACTAGCTCCAAGGATGAAATCTATGTGATGACTGATGCTCCCTTTTGGTGTAAATTTATCTGGTAGATCATCCACCACAATGTCGTTGAATTCCTACAACATTTCCTAGATTTATTCAGGTAGATCAGAAATTTCAGTGTGCAACAACATTGTTCTTGGTCTCCTTACAACAACATACTTCACCTCGTCATCTTCAATCTATATCAAAAATTGTTTTCCACCCACTATTAATACTTTTTTTCTACTAGTCTCTGCTATTTCTTCCTCCTTGATGGGTACTAGCGTATGCTTAATCCCATCGTTAACAAACTTGTAACAATTTGTTTTCCCATCATGAACAGCTTTTCAGTCATATTTCCATGCTCTACCTAGTAGAATATGGCACATGTCCATGGGCATGACGTCACAAATCACTTTGTCCCTATACTTGCCAATATGGAATTCCAGCTCACACTGCTCATCAACTAGCAGTTGGTGACCCTTCCGTAACCATGACACCTTATAGGGAGTTGGGTGCTTCAATCATTTTAAACCCAATTTCTCCACCATCTCTGTTGCAACCATATTATCAATGCTTCCACTATCTATAATCAGTTTACAGCATTTGCCATGTGACTTGCACACAGCCAAGAATAATGCCTTTCTTTGGGTTTGTTCAGTTGTTTCTTTTTCTAGTTTCAACAGTACCTTATTCAAGACTAAGGCCTCTCCTATCTCTGGTACATTCTCTACCTCTTAAGGTGGTGCCTCTACTCCTTCTGTCTGAGCAACATATACTCCTCTTTGAACAGCCTATTCTCCTTTAGCACACTCAAAGGATATGTGGCCCCACTTGTGGCACTTGTAGCACTGGTAGGCAGCTCCTCTGCCTCTGCCATTTCCCCTTCATCTCTGGTATGGCCTTCCTCCCCTAGTGCTACCTTCCTTTTCTGCTATCCCTGAGGTCTTTGAACTACTACCCTTTTCACTGTTGTTGGCAGTTCTTCCTCTACCAAAGGATTGTCCTTTCCCTCTGCCAGTTCCTCGTCCTCTCCTGGAATTCTTCTTTCTTGTGATATTTTTTTTTGCCTTTAAGGCACTTTGATATGCTTCCTCCATGTTTTTTGGATAAAGATACTTATATCGTCCAATATCTCCAGCTTTAGGCCATTCAAAATCCTTGATGTCATTTCTACGCTGTCTTTAGTATAACCAGCTCTCAAATTCACCTGATAGAATTCCTCAATATATTCTTTCACCGTCATTCCTCTCTGCTTCAAATTTTGTACCTGTCAATGCAGAGCAATCTATTAATCTTTGGGAAAAAACTTGCCCTTCATCTTGGCGACCATCCTGGTCCACTTTTTAATTGGTAACTTATTCAATCTTCTCCTCTCTGCTTGGACACTATCCCACCATAAGGCCGCGTGTCCTTTCAACTTGGTAGCAACGAATTTAACTCTCCTATCTTTGCTGACCTCCTCACGTTCAAAATATTTTTCCATCTCACTAGTCTAGTCTAAAAACACCTCTGTGGACAAACTGCCATCATAATTCAGAATTTTAGGCTTTGGCTTATTGCTAGATAACAAGACTAACCTTAAAAATTGTATTTCAAGTCCCTCTTCATCTGATCCATCTGTTGTAACTATAGCTTCTTCTTCACTATCATCCCCTACTTCTGGATCCCTTCTCCTTCCTGCTTCTACTGCCACCAAACGGGCATTCAGGATCCTAATCTCTTCCCTAAATCCCTCATCTACTACTCTTCGAATAGCTCTGCCACGACCTATTCTTCTAACTTCCATTTTATTAAATGTTCCTACTCTGATACCAAAAATGATGGGTCCAACTCTCGTCCTTTTGTCTGGATGTAAATGTTTGATTAAATGAATTATTAATGAAATAATTTTTGGGGGTATCCGACAGTTGTTTGATATTATGTTGTATTCATTTGTTTGGTACGATTTTTGGCTATGAGGGAGACACCTATCTCTACTTCAGATTCCGTCCTCATGCCTTATGTTGTGCTATGGGACCCTAACAGTCCACTTACTCTGTCATTTTCAACCTTCACTCGTTTGTGCTAAGAGACCCTTCGCTTCGGTTTCCACCTGTGACTTCATAAGGGTTTTGTGGAACTCTGTTTGTGCTTATCGGCCATGACTCTACTCTATTAGTTGGGTTCTTTGATGTAATGGCGTTGTCTGTGACTTTCTATCCACTAATTTATTCAAGGGTTTCCGAGCTCATTTCTCGATTTTCTACAAGTGATCTCCTATGTTCTGAAGGCTTTGTGGGCACGTTAACAGTTTCTTCCTCTTGAGTTTATTTGTACCTCTATGTTTTTAATTCTCGGTTTAATGGTTTCATTGTCTAATTTGTCCACTGGTCACTATGTTTTTAGGTCATGGCCACAAGCTGACCCGGTATTCAACCTCTGCCCATCGGCTAGGCATAGATAAGCTTTCCCTCTTTGATTTAAATTCCCACTTTTTATCTTTTGTTTATGCTAACAAGTTGTGCTCCTTGTGAGCAGGGTCTCCATGTTGGTTCATGGCCTGTCGAGACCTCTCCTCCTACGATGCAGCTCCTCCTTTAGTAAGTGTGGGCTACAAACCCTTGCTCTGTTCCTATTCTTCGGTTAGGGTTTTATTCTTCCTATTATTAACTACTATGAACTGTGGTTGCAGGTGGTTGTCGGGTGTTATAGCTATGGGCCTTAGTTCCTATTGTGACTTGCCAGAAGGGGTAGGGTCTTTCCATGAAAATTGTGTTTGGCATCTGTTGATAGTTCTAAGTCTTTGGTTGCAAGCTTCGGCCTCTCTATTGGTTGCTTATGTCAATACTTCTGTCATTATAATAGGTAGACAAGTCTTTTAGTTTTAATTTGGGACTGTGAAAATTTAATTCGTCCTCAGGGTTTTGAACCCAGGTTCCTCTATCGATTTTGTAATATAAACTCATCCTAACTTTGGACTGTAAATGAATTTAATATCTCTGTAGATTTGCTTCAAACAATATTTGAAAGGAAAACTAACATGTTTTAATTTATATGGTACTTGGTAATAGATATTTTCTCCTTGCTGGAAATATGATTGTGGTTGTTGTGAAACCCTCTATTAATACTTGTAGTTTTCTTTATCACATGCTCGATGTTCTTTAGGAACTATAGGTATGTTGTAAATAATTGTTGGTTCTTCGATAGTTGTTTTGTCTGTGTGATTGGTATAAATGCTTCCACCAGCTCTCTATTTTGTTGATTCTGATATTCTAGATGCCTGTTAAAAAGTTAATCTACTAATTCTTGTCACTATTTAGAAATACACCCAATTCATTTTAAAACATAAAATAAATTATACTCTTGCTACAAATGGACTCAGATGATTTCAGAAATCTCTTGTATGTTTCTATTCTTCTTCTGCTGTGATGGAAATCCCATCCTACAATGTTTCATTTTCTTCTTTTTGTATGATTTGTTGGATAGTTTTAGAAACTTTCAATAGTTACATGTAGTTACCATGAGTAACTATTAATTTTCGTTTGCCTAAATTCTGAAATTAATTTAAAAATAGTAAGTTAAAAAAAACATCATAATGAAAATAAAACAGAACTTGCTATCACGTCCTAAATGCTAGTAACTAAGAAAATTTAAAATACTCAAGTATAGTGACATGTGAACCTGTCAACCTGTGAGACAAACACTTCCTCTTGTTCAGCCCTAGCTGGATGCTCTTGCATCACTCTCACACAAAGTTGTTTTCAAGAGTGCATGTCATTTGTGGTTTTGAGACTTTTAAATGTGTAATGAAACTCATAAATGTTTTCCTGTGACTCTTTATGATCTCTAAATGTATGAAATTATTTTAGATTTATCTAAATATCTAGCCATTTTTCTACTTTCTTTCTATTGATTTTCTTCAAATGTATTCTCCTCATAATGTATCATGGAATGAATCATCAAATTTATTTATTTGTAATATTATTATTTTATTTTCCTTTCAAAACACATAGTCCACTCATAGGCGAATGTTCTAAATTATCACAGTTATTTGTTTTGAGTTATTTAGAATATTTTAGTGAATAAAAGAGGAGTACTTCCTCTATAAAAGTGTCAAAGGAATCTTATTTACGCTCTAGAAGGTTGAAATTTTCCCTTAATAGGAAATGAATTCAACATTTTTAGCAACCATGTTAGGGAGTGATTCATTTTCAAGAAATTTGATACTTTATTTTAGGGATAAGAAATTATTGAGAAACTAGAAGCTCTATAGTTCAAGTTTTTGAAAAAAAATTGGTAGAATTCTAACCACATAGTTAAAAATGAATAATGTTCTTGAAAACCTTGTTCAAAAAACATCACATAATCTTCAATATTATGGAAATTCAAGTAAACATATATTTTGGTGATTTCTTTGATACTAAGAAACATCCAATACTTGAGAGAATGAGCTCTCTAGTGACTCCATTACTGAATATTTTGATTTTAAAGAAACATGCCCCAATTACTCTACTGAAAGTTTTTGAATCACATGAACATCTAGATGGAAAATCCAAGCAAGAGTTTCTCTGATATTGTGAAGATAATTTTCATCCCCATCAATCCCATCAATATTTTTCCAAGTTATGGAAAAAGAAGAAGGCCCACAGTGGAATAGGCTAATGTACAAGAAGGTACTCCCATTCTACGAAGAAAGATTCATCCCTTTCCAAACATTTCCATGGAGAAGTTTCCCATGTTTTTTGGAGATACTTCATAAATTTTAGAAAATAATTTATTTGATTTTGATAATGCTTGTGATATTCATAATGTGGTGTTGTAGCAGCTACAACTACCCTCCAAAATTTTTCCTTCTCTTTGCTTTGGAGCCTCCCTCCTCAAAATATTAGTAGTTTGACTTGCACTTCTCAGGTACTTGTATTTCATTCAAGTTAATCTTTAAATTTGTAGCTTGTGTTTGCTTACTTGTTTTCCTAACCATCCACAAGCTGACCTCATGACTTGGTTTATATTTGGTTCCTGCGTTGTCTTAGCAAATTGCATAATCCTAGAGGGAAAGTATCCCTACTCTTTGCAATTGCACAGAGCATTCTGGAAATCAGCCCTGCTCTCCACAATAGAGCACAACAGTCTGATAGAAAAACTTGCTCAGAGCGAAAATTGCGCAAAACATCCAAACATTGGACTTCGACTTAGGAATTGTATAGACCCAGTTGGAAGCTTTCCTTTAGGTGGGAAATTGTGCAGAGCATGAGAGGCATCCAGGGCCACTCAGCCCAAGAATTGAGAAAAATAATTCCTTCAATTGTTGCCTGCTGCACATGCTGGTAGGTTGCCTGATTCCCACAAGAACTGCACAATTCTTCCCTGTATGCATGGAAAACTTTCCCAAAAAACAAAAAATGAAAATATGAAAAAGCATCCCTATAAAATAGGGATCTATTTTTAGCAAGTGGGAGTTACACTCGAGTTGATTTTAGAAACTTCTTGCCAAGTGTCATGTTTTCCTTTATTTGTGGCCTACGTGTCATAAACCCTAAATCTACTAAATCTATTTAATGGATGCCCCAGAGCTCATTCTTCACATTCAATCTTGGAGCTCTAGCATTCTCAAGGCATCTAGGAACCTTCGGCATGATCTTAATGGATTTTTCTGGTAAGATTTTCTTTTCATATATTTTGCTACTTTTTTGGTTGCTTTTCTTTCCTTGCCTTGTGTGAGTGTTGTTTTCCTCGTTTTATTGAATGAACACTGACGTTTTAATGTATTTTAATTGGAAAAGTGTTTTTTCAATTTTTTCATTACATTTCCTTAGTGTCACATGCATGACCCTGTTTCTGCAGTAATGGTCGTCGTTGCAGCGACTCACTTCATGAGATTCATTGTTATTTATTTAACTGATTCTTGTAATTGCTCTAATTTCATGCATGTCCATTCACTTATATTTGCACCATATTTTCACATGCATTCATTCCTACTTGTTTCCAAGTCACCCTTGGGGAGATTTGGGTTTCCTTGGCCTACATATTGCATTTCCTGGCATGCACTACACATTCCTAGGACTTAAGGCTCTACCTTGGCTCCAAGATTATTGTGTAGGGGCTACCTGTCACTGGCTTCCTGGCTATGCTCTGTGTAGTTCTAGGAGACAGTGCCCAGTCTTGCCTCTAGGATTTCACAATGTGCAATCCCAACAAACAATAAAGTTGGACTGAACTATGCATTGCACAGTTCTAGTCCTTAGCAAGACAAGTTGGACTATGTTCTACATAGTTTTAGCTAGCAACCCACTCACTAGAAGCTATGACTATTGAATGTGCAGTTCCAGCTCACAGCCTCCCGGCCTCTCAGAGTCATTACTATACAATCTTGCCCAAAATTCACCTAGTTTGTTACATGACCAATCCTTGAGTTGCTTTATGTTTTTTAGCTGACATTTTCTTTCCATGAGTGTCTTCTGTCTCCAAGCTCCATAGGGAGAAAAATCAATAAGAGCATTGAGAAGTAAACATGCACAAAACAAAGGTAAGAGGAATATTGTTGAGAGTGAAAAGGCGGAGCAAAGCTACAAGTTTAAGGAAGATCCACTTGTGAGAAAGTAGCTTTGGAGATTGAGGCAAAGAGATGACAACGCAAAAGGAGAGTAGTTTAAAGAAATAGGGAAAATAAAAGACTGGAAGAAGCAAAGAGAAAGTTGCACGAAGTAGAGAAAAGGCTCAAAGAAGAACATGAGTTGTGAAGAAGACAGAAGGGAGTGCAACAGAAATAGGAATAGGAAAAGGATGAGTGCAAAGTGCATAGACAGAGAAAATTGTGCCGATATAGGTTGAAGACATAGATCCACTAGCAATAGATGATGAACAGGGTGACTGGTCACATGAGAAGGAACTTTCTCAACAAGATGAAAATATGGACACAAATATGGTACAACCAAAACAAGATCGAGACATAGACCTCATACCAAAAGCAACAAAGGTTACTCTACAGGCTTCACTAGCTCTAGCAACAAAGCAAGTCCCAAGTGAACAAGGAGATACTATTATCCTTGAGGATTATTTTGGAATAGATGTGTACAACATAGCCTTTGACAAGTCACTACACAGGGTTGTATAGGCACACAGAGAACACACCCCAAATGATCATACATCTCCCGTGCACTTTTAAGAATGGGTGATTGTGTCTGATGTGCGAAGACATCCAACTGTATTGGACGATGCTATGAAGGCTTATGCTAAGGCCACAAGCTCAAGAGTTAATTTCTTGATAACAGAATATGAGCACATGGCTAAGGACTTGCAAGTGGCCAAGCAGAGGGAAGAACAATCAATAGGGTCCGCCAGAGTAGAAATGAAGAAAGCGATACTCATTGAAGTATCAGCTCTTGAGACATGTTGGCTTGAGGGAGCCTGAACTAGGTTCAACATTAAATAGCCAAACAAATCCCTACACTACTAGCCCTTTCGGCATCAGCCCATGGACCGTGGACCAAAGTCTCACCCAAAGTAATATGGGGGAATGCTGGAACCAAGTTTCTGCACCCTGAGATGGTTTTGATGTCGTTTGATTCATTTTATCCCTACCTTCGCGTAGGTTGCTTCTTTCTAGGGCTTGCAAGACAAACCCTTTATTCCGGCCTTCAATACCTTCATGCATCCCTAGCCTGTTACTCAACTACTTTTGCGCTGCTATGGAAGTTTGTCGTGCAGATTTGCCAATTAGTCTAAGTGATTTTCTTATCTCATCAAATACTTAAAGTTAACACGTGTAAGCAGATATTCATAATTGCATTCAATTATTCAATGTAATTACATTCATTCATGCATCATATAAGCATAGTAAAGGAAATTCATATATAAAATATCCAAACGCATCAACAGAACAAAGACGCAGAAATTGCAGAATATCTCCTTCTATTAATATCTTCCAAGTGTTACAACTTATGTCTGCCCTATGCACATCGCTTCAAGGGTCCACATAGTCATTTGCAGACTTCTACGCTAGGCCTCTGCGGACTCAACTTTAGACCCTCTACCTATGCTACAACCCAAGACTTAGACTTCCTACCTCAAAGCTATGACTTTCCTTTCTTGGTGTCTCTCTAACTACTTAGAGCTTAGCTGTTTTTATACAATCCCATGGTCTATGGAACATGGGTAGATCTCTTATAACCAGCTTTAGTTTACAAAACTAAGGGTAGACTACCCTTTTTGACACATAACACCTTCGTGCTTCGTGACCACAAAATGTGGAGTCCTGAGAATTATATTACAAAAATTGACTTAAACATGGGCTTTTAGCCCCGAAACTTTCCTTAGGGGATCCCACTCCCAACAGGCCCCCAACACAAACATTGTGACTCACCCTCGAGTCACTCAGTAAGCACGGAGATCTTTGTGTGAAGCCTGTCTAGCTCAACCTGCATGACTGCAACCTCGGCTGTACACTAAGCTGTTTCTTGCTTCGCATATTCAAATCTCTTCTCGGTTACTGCTCCTGCGCTGTCATCTTGAAGCATTTTTTGCATCACTTGCAGAGTCGCAAGCTTGCCTTCAATATTTTCTATGACTGTGTAAACTTCCTCTAGCCAGGGCTTTAGTCACGCCTTCAACACTACTTCCTTGTGCAGCACTGCGTCCACCTATTCCTTTAGCTACTTGACCTCCTACAGCTTGGCTAACCTCTGTGTCAGCGCAACAGTTCGCGTTGTGCTCTTAACTTCATCATAGCACTGTTGTAGCTCACACACTTCCATCTCTAGCCTCTAGATGTTTGGATCCTCTTGCAAGCTAGTTATGACCTCAAACGATTGCTCGAACAATTGTGTGTAGCCTGCTATAGCACTCTCCACATCCGCGACTACTTCTCTTACAATGGTCGCCAGCTATTCCTTTACCTCTGGCGGTGTTGAAGGTTGGGCACTCAACTGGAGTTCTGTAATCTATAGGTTCAGCTCCAACTAAACCTTTTCCATCTCTGTCCAAGTGTCCTGCACCCCTGTAACCAATTTGTGGATGCAGACCTCGACTTGCTCCTCCTCCAGAATGGCCAACTCTGGGACCATTCTGCATGCCTCCTCCACAGCCTGCATGATCTTCTTGGTCTGGTTTGTCGCGTCGGCCTCAATGGTGATGGCAGCATTTCATTGTAGGGCCATCTTTTTTTTGATTATCTATTGTTAATTGATCACCTAGAGGGCACAGTTCTCTTGAGCCCTCTGTTCGGCAATTACTCCTTCCTGCAAGAGGTGGAGTACTTCGCATGGAAGTGCTTTCTAGTTCATTCCAACTCCCTTCAAGGCACTGACAATGGGCCTGTCAACCACATTTTCTGAGGTCAGTGCTCCATCCAACAACACTACCACACTGGAAGCCTTTGTGCGCAGCATATCGGTAGCCTCTGACGTGATGATAGCCAAGCTGGTAGACATTGTACCAGCTTGCGACGCATGGGTCTGTAACTCCTGCAACCAGGTCTAGATGGCCCCTAGTATGATCTACTGCTACTTTTCAAATTGATGCAGGGCCTCCACAGTGATATCTCTTACTGTATCATCGAGGTCATATAAGTCACCCTCCATCAATGTGATAGGGTCCAGTGAGTTCTTGGTCGCTTTGAATTTCTTTCTGGACCCTCCCTTCTCCAGCTCTCTTGGGCACTTAATGCGGGTAGAAGTCTCCTGAGGGTCTACACCGTGCTTCTTTGTGTCCTCCTCTTCAATCTCAGGTGAAGGTGACTGCATGCCTTTGACAAAGACCCACTCTGTGACACTTGTCTGTATTCCTGCCTCCTTTCCTTCCTATTTCGCGAGGGCTTTCTCAGTGGCCTCCTTTTTCCTTTTTTTGACCAGTTGCGCAATATTCAACTTGGCCTCCTCCTTCTTCTATGCAACGAACTTACTTCCACCCACCGCCAAGTTTGTGGTAGTGCACCAGTTCGCCAACCACTTATCAAGCACCGCATCGATGGCATCATCTATGGCTAGATACTATAAGATGTACCACTTTTGCGCAGGGTCCTTCTATGCCCTGAATGATACTCAATGGAAATTGAGTTTAAACTCGGCATAGCTCTACAGGTTAGCATACACTGTGGGTGAAAATCATAGCTTGCGATTGATGTCCATCCTGATATTCATCTCCATCAAGATCCAGAAGATCTTACTATCTCGAACTCGCTCCATGTCCTTGGTGACCCACAGTGAAGTGTAGTTTGCTGCTTCAGGGAGGTTTGGTGTGACCGAAGGTAACTGGCTCTCTGTTGGTAGCACCCATGCTACCAACACAATCTACAGCAAGAGCCACATGTAATGGAATGTCTTGCTTTTCTCTTGCACTTCGCAGAAGTTCGCCAGGAACTCCCCGTGAAGGTAGTCCAACTAGTTAAACTGGACTCCTTCTGCGCACTGTTGTGAGAGTGCGATGACAGGCGCCAACACCTCGTTGGTGTGACACTTCTGCATCACATTTCCTGTAAGGATATGCATTGCTACCTTCACATTGGGGTCATAGATGCTAGAGATAGCATACATGCACAACTTCTTCACCAACTTGAATTTCTCTTTCATTGATTCTACGAGAGCCTGCTCACCACCCTTGCCACCAAAGATCCTTACCAGATTCTCACCTGTATATGGTAAGCACATTACTCTGTGAATCAACATATCGATGATGGGTATCGACTCGTCCAACCACAAACACCCATCATGCATCAAGCACAATAGCTACTTGATGACTAAAATTGTCACCAGGGTGCTGTTATAGTGTAGCACCTAGAGCAGGTTAAGAAATATTGCCTTCTCTACCCCCTTGAGCCACCTCCACTACTCCAAGGTGGTCATTCCCACATTTTTGTCTATGATGAAATGCATCATTTGTTTGGTTGTTAGGTGCGGGAACTTCTCGTTGTCCACCATGTCCTAGTCTTCAAGTTTCAGTATCAGCACTCAAGCCAAGTGCAGACCATCGAAAGTAATTTCATCCTGTAGTAGAGGCGTTTACATTGGATTCTTACTCTCATTAATGTCCTTTGGGACCTTGGACTTAGGCTTGCACGAAGGGACATACTCTGGAAATTGTGTAATGGGTTCTGCACCCTGGGTTTTAACCTCCTCTACTTCCACTCCCACATCCTCATTGTCCATTGGGATGTTTTTGATATCCTCCTCCTCTGCTTCTAAATTTATAGCCATGCCTTTCTCTTGGGCAGTGGGCTTTGGTGGGTTTCTCCAGAGAGCTTAACAACTTAATTCTCAAAATGCCAAGTGTTTTTTGCTAGACAACCACTTGTAATTTATAGGGCATTTTGAATTCAAATCTGAATGTTCCCCCCAAAATCGGTTCATTAGTGCTGGATTGGCGGCAGATTTTGAAGGATATAAGCCATAAATTTCATCTTAAATGTCGGTTGCCCACTCCATTTAGCCTCACTTCTATTGTCTTTTCATGAATAGTGACTTTAACAGTCACTTTCCAGCTAACCTATGTGATTTCTCCCTGGGTAGCGCAACTCCCTCTGCTCTGCCGCAGACCTAGTGACACTTCCTTGATTCACACCATTCCTGCACCTCCTTTTAGCTACCTGGATCACTAAGACTGCGCTACCTTCATTTAGTCACATGCTCGGACCATCGGTGTATGGCTTCAAGCGACTGCCATTCACCTTTCCTGGGAAGGGTTCTCCATTCATTTTGACCAGTTGTACTAATCCTTTGTCAGTAATTTCATTAATGATGTAGGGCCCTAACTAGTGCATCATGAATTTCCCTGGAAATTTATCAAACTTATTATCATATAGCAAAACTAGGTCATTTACCTTAAATGTGTGCAGCTTAATTTGTTGATCATGCCATGCCTTTTCATGATGATTTTGGACCTGTTGGTGAAACCCAGCTAAAATATTTATTCCTCCAGCTCATCCAGTTGTGCGAACCTCTCCTCCAGGGCTCCGCAATCTGTCATACCTATTAGCATTGCTATGTGTAGGCTAGGCACAATATATTCCACGGGCATCACTGATTCAACCCCATAGACAAGCCTAAATGGGGTTTTTCCAGTCAACTTCTTGCATGTCATTTGATAAGCCCATAATATCGCAGGTATGCATAGGTCCCAATCACTTCCCTGAGCATTTCAAGCCTTGGTCAGAGTGTTTTTTAGTACTTTGTTGAACGCTTCCACCATCCCGTTAGCCTATGGGTGATAAGGCATACTCTTCTGGTGGTATGCCTGAAATTCCTCCGTCAGCGTGCTGATTGTCTCATTCAGGAAGTGCATACCATAATCATTCATCAAGATCTTCAGATAGCCAAATCACATCAGTACATGCTCAAATAGGAACTTCGCGGCAATCACATCTCTTCAATCCTTCATTTTTTGTGCTTCTACCCAACGAGTCAAATACTCCATCGCAGTGATAATACACCTTGCTCTCGTCTTTCCTTGTGGCTGAATATGTCCCGCAAAATTTATCACCCATTTCTCAAATGGTTTCAATGTCATCTATGGACTCAAAGGCATCTCATCCCTCTACGATGGCCTACCAGTCTTTTGACACACATCACACGCCTTGCAATATGATTTTGAGCCCTGATGAAGGGTTGGCCACCACAACCTTGCCTGTAGAATCTTCTACATAGTTTCTCTCCCTACATAATAGCCTCTCATGGTGCCCCCATGAGTGTTCACAAAAATGTTGCTTCTTTCAAACTCAGGTACATACCATCACAATATCTCATCAATCCCCATTTTGTACAGATGCCCAGCAATGACAGAAAAATCGGTCGCACGCACCACTGATTCCTTCTTTTGCTGGATAGTGTATCCTTTCGGTGCAGTTCCCGTTGTTAGGAAGTGTATTATATCCTCAAAATGACCATCCACGATGCACACTATAAATAGTTGCTCGTCAAGCAATCCTTCTTCCAAGTTAGCAAGTTCCTCCCCTATTTCGATGCACAACAGATGATATGGGCCCACGTTCAGTTGCTCAGGCTTCGCAACCACTTCAAAATCATACTCCTGGAACAATATGAGCCACTTGTAGATTCTCCCCCCCAACACAGACTTATTAACCAAGTACTTCATCTTGGAGTGATCTGTATACATCTTAAAATGGCCTCCCAGCAAGTAGTGCCTATACTTCTGGAGCGTATACACCATAGCTAGCCCCTCTTTCTCAGTGGTGGAATAAGTCTTCTCTGTTTTGGCCAAACGCATGTACGGATCATCTTTCCCATCATACTTGTCTGTCATTCACATTTTAGGCTTCCCAAAGCTTTTTCTCATCATCTTCCTACATCTGTGCTAATCACAAAAGCTTCCTTTATGTGTACCCCACCATCTTGCGGGTGAAGCACGCAATGCCTAGTCCGACACCTAGAAGCACTGCTTTTCCGATACCTACCTTTAAAATGCATCCAAAAAGATATCTACTTCATTCAGGCCATCATAAGTAGGCATATTTCTTACCTCTGACGACACACAACGTAGTGATCGGGTCATCATATTGCAATTTAGCGTAGTTACTTCATCTAACCGATTCTGCCAACATTATATTTATTCATCGGACTCCGAAGTGCAGGAACTCTCACAATCCCATGTAATCCATCCATCTGTGGTAGGGTTCACCTAATCTTGGTCTTGCACTATTATCTTATAGATACATTCCAAATCATCATCACTCTCATAATCACAGACTGGTTCAGTATGGCACGGTCCTTCAACAGGATCGAGGGATATTATTACGCGTGGCAATTTCTTCTCAAAGATCATCTTTCGCTTCTTCAGATTGATTATTCCCTTTCATATTTGTAGCTCAGTCAATTCCCAGGAGCATAGGATAGGGATTGATGTAATCCACTATCTCTGTCACTTCAAAATCAACCATCACGCTCGCTCCCCCAATATCCACAGTCACCCCCTGTAGTCGCCCCATGGGGATGGTCTTCTGCTGATTTGCCATAGTTAGCTGAATTGGAGACCATTGCAGTGCAGGTCTCCCCATTCGTTCCCAAGTCTACTTCGATAGGATGTTCGCGTCCGACCCTAGGTCCAAAATAACCTGATCCATTTCATACTCTCCTATCTGTGTAGTCAATCTCATCTCCTATCCCATCCTTGTTTTATACTTGCCAATCTTTCTTATATGCATGGCTCACCCGACATGGTTCCAAGAAATCTATTGATGAGCTTTGTAACCCTTTCACAACCTTACTATTGTACAGTAACTTCATACAGGTCTCTAGGAAATTTGTGAGCATAGAGGGTTCCATCTCTTGCTCAGGCTTATCCTTGCTTCCTAAGGTGGAGGCCTCAACAAAGCTCTTCTTAGCTTCCATGACGGTTTCACGTGCGTGCTCCAAATCGAACTCAGCCTCCTTCTCTAGAGCTATGCGAACCCATGTACTGTCTTCTGGTTATTCCCCCTTGTCATATCCTATTGCAATTCCACTTCTGAGCACTATATTTACATTTTGATCCTATTCGCACAGCTTAGACCTCATCATCTGCAGGTTTTGAGTCGACGGAGCTGGTAGTGCCCCTTTGTCATGTATCCTAGCTATCAGCGTAGGATATTCTTCCATTTCATGATCAACAATGTGCAATATTTGTACGATGGACGCGTTGGATTAGTGAAATCGTGATCATAGTGTCCTAGTCCTCCACAATTGTAGCAAATCAAATATCCTCGACCTTTGCCAGGTCCTCCTCCTCCTTAGCCTTGTTTGTGCCCCTGAAATCCCATTCACGCCATGCCTGCACTCTGGTTGAGGGGTAGTGTTTCACACTGAACCCTATAGGTGAGAGTTCTATCCATCATCAATTCATAGCTCCTGCAAGTATGCTCATCATGTCCAACCAACCTACAAAAGTTGCAGAACAGTTGTTGCGGTGACTGTACAAATTTCTGTAGCAAGTGATAGTTATCTGTGGCATGTTTTCCGACTACCTAACAAATAGCGCACCATAATGCAGGCTATGCACTAGATGCTTCTTGAGATTTTTTCCTTAAAGGCATTGGTCCTCCTCCTACAATATAGTTTGCAAAGACTGGGCAATGGTCTTTGTCATGACCCTGACTCTTGCATTTCAAGTACCATACCTCCTTCTACACCTCTAGTCGAACCATCCTATCCTACTTTATACTTTTCATCTCAAGGCACATATTCTTCAACTATGCATGGATTTTTTGAACTCCTATATTTGGATTTGGTATTGGAGTTTCATGTAGTCTCATGGAAATCTCCAAGGCCTCCGCCTGATTGGTTATCTTCTGTTGGGACAACGCACTCCTTATGTGTGGTAGTAGCAAAGTCACAAACCACTAACGATGTTGTCCATCTGTCAAATTCATGTTGGCTTCACAGATTGTACACTTCAACCTCTGATCTAGTTCCCAAGCCATCTTGCCTGGTTTCATCTCGATTTCTTTGAATCCCACAATTGACTGTGCCTCAAATTTAGGCCTACTGAATTCTCTATTCAGTGTTGCCTAGATGTCTACCACTCTAGCATTCAGATTATCATTAGAGTACTTAATATACCAGGTTATTGTGCGATCTTGCAGAGAACTAACCAGTGTTGCCTTCTTTATATGATCATCTGTAACACCTTGAGCTTCCCATATAGCCCTTACAATGAACTAGAATTGGTCTAGGTCCTTATTTCCCAATCCTTTTAATAAAGGGAACTTCACTATATTTGCGATACTGAACTGTGGTGGAGGTGCAGGTGGTACGGGTGAAGTTGGAGGTGATGGTGATGAAGTTGGAGGTGGTGTGGGCGAAGGTGGTATTCGCGGGAATCCTTGCCTTATTAACTGAATAGCACTTCGTGGAGAAACCTTCGCTATCTCTTCCTCATCACCTCGCAGAGGAGAAATCAATGGACTATACTTTGGACACTTTTTTCCTTCATTCCTGTAATATTTTCCACTTCGCGTAGCTCCAAACATAAAGGTCGTTGCATAACCCATCTTTCACACAATAGCATTGTAATCCAGGTATTCAAAGATTTTACGTACTAGTGGTCTCCAATATTGCAGCAATGATGTTGCAACTCCTGGGACTCCCTTCTTTACTTTTATCAACCTGGTAGTTCATAACAAACTTGGAAGCGATGGCATTGTATGCACAAGTACTAGCTCTTACTGTAGGCTGTCACTTGATCAGCTAGCACAAGTTCGCTAGGATCTCAAGCCAACTTCTATGAGTTCTCAGAAGAAGCTTTTAATTTTGATGGAAGAAAGCTAACTCAAAAGAGGCTATTCTACTTGCAGAAAAGGAATGAAAGTTGAAAGGAAATGCAAACCCTAGCAAATCCTAGTTTTACCCACTAACCCTACTTTTGCAAGAAAAAGAGATGAAACTACTAAAATGGATGTCGTGGACTACTATCAAGGTAAAATGCATGTACTTAAGCTACTTCTGAAGGAAAATGTGGAAGAACCATCTTTTTGTACTTCTGAGCAATTTTACGCAAAATTATTATGTTTGTGTTTTAACTATTTGACTATGTAGAAGTTTGGTGGCGAAAGGAGATGGATTTGGATGTTGAAGATGATGAGGAAGGTGTGGAGAGGACCTAAGGAGTCCATAACATCCTTTTTGAGAATTCCATTGTGATCAAACTTCGAAAAATCGCTCGCATGAACTTCTACAGGAAGTCTGTAGGGGATCTATACGAAGTTCTACAGGAGTAAGCCAAAAGTGATTTTTGAAGGTTTGGAGGAAGAAAAATGGTGGTAAAAAGGAAATGAAGGTTGGATGAGCGTTTGAGAGGGTCTAGGACTCTATCAATGAAGATCAAACATGAAGGTAATGGTTGGATTGGTTCAAAGGATAAGAAAGCGATTTTGCACCAAAAACGTAGAAATTAGGGTTGTTTGGGAAAGTGTGGCGAATCAGTGGAGAAAACCTTAAGAAATGGATTGGATCAGGTTGGGTGATGAAAGGATGATAAGCTAGGATGGTATTTGAGTGAGTTGCACACCTACTTCTAAAAACTGATTCAAGGAGAATGGAAAAAATAGATTTTTACCTATTTTAACCTAATTCCGCCCTACAAACCAGAAAAGTGTTGAACAGAATTTCATGGACATGAAATGATGCAAGAAATCTATGATAACTGAATAAGGAAAAGTCCAAGCATGTAAATACAACTGATATCAACTTCTCCAACTTGAATTCACACACTAGCAATTGCATTAGAAAGAAAAAACAGTGTTTTGGTGGCAACAAGAGCGCTTTGCTCTCAATTCATGGTCCCACAGAGGGAGAAAGGAGATCAAAGCCTACTTGGTAGCATTTTTGTGGATCTCTTTTTATTATTACAACAAACTAAATAATCAACCTGAAGCAAGAACAACTATTCTAGTCACCAAAAACAACCTAAGTAATAAAGAAAGATTTAATCTAAACAACAGAAATTATTTCATGAATGCAAGAAAAACACATATAAATACAAAAAGGAGGTACTGGGCACTTGGGTTGGGCCCAACCCCAAGAGCTACAGCCTCCTTAGAAAGATTAGTGCTAGTTCAAGGTTGAATTCATCTTCATTGATCAAAAAATAATAGTCACATCACAAAACTGTCTACAGAAAGAGCTCAAAAATGAGCTGAATGTAGAGCTCCACTAAAGTGCGAAAATAGATTGTTCAATATCTAACCTATTAAGGCCTAAGGCCTTTTTATTTATACAAATTTAGGACTCCCAACAATCCTCCTAAACTTTAGGAACTCTACTGCCAAAACTTGCAGATAACAGCAACTTCACTAGACCTGCTTGGTTGCCCTTGTGATTATCGATGTGGTGGCCTTTGAACTCCAAGCTGCTGGTGGAGAACTCAAGGAAGGGGTCACTATTGTAGGAGGCACCCTTCCTATAAGTCCTCGGCTTGGTTTCTTCAAGTTTTGGCTGTCAATTTGCTCATAAATTCCTGGTCTTGGTCCAAAAATGCCCAAAAATCTGCAAAAAACACCCATTAGACTTTGTGGTCAAATGATCATCCCCATTCACTCAATTAACATAAATATACTCAAAAACATGCACAAAACTATGGAGAATGGTGGATTAAATAGAAAGAATAGGCAAAATGAACCCATATAGTTACCCATTTCTGGGGTTCATCATCAACCGCCTGCTGAATGGGTTGCTCATCGTCTAAGCAACTAATCCAGATCTTCATCCTTGATGGCCTTAACAGCTTCCCTGACATCCCATGCTTTCGAGGTGATGTCTTCTTCCTGCCTTTTTGTCTACTTCCTCCGACTGTTATTGTTCTTCTTCTTCCTTAACCCTTCTAGTAGTCCTAAGAGTAGTGGAGGACTGAACTTGAGGCTAATCCAGTTGGCTTTCAGGTTTTGCATTGATTGTTTATAAAGGGGAACTCTTGCCAAAGCCTCCCTCATTCTAGTTGGGGAGTGATACTCCCTGATCTTTAAGTTGTAGGATAGTGTATTCCATCTCCTCATACAAGCATGAAGGCAATCATCACCAAATAATATTTCCATATCCTCAAAATGGGCGATGGCTTTTGCTTGCCTTTCAACATAATCCGGGAGAACTTCAGGGTTGTTGGCAAGGTGTTGATGAGCATATATTAGAGTTGAGGGGTCTTCTAGTTCTGCCCTGATTAGTAGGGGCTCATTCAGTTCTTTGGCCATGATCTGTTGAACTTCTACTACTCGTTTTTCCTCATGGCTCATCCAGGAAGCCATAGCCATGAGTTGTACATCTCCTAATGTATCATTGGGGTCCCAAAAGTTCATATCAGGGAGTGCCATATTATGTAAGTAAAACTCTGCTAATTTGGCCTTGTCCTCAGCCGAACTAATGGCACACAGATGCATAAACTGACCATAATGTTGGAAAGGTATCGTGCCCCTTTGGGCCAATGTTTTGATTTGAAACTGGAGTCATTGGTCTTTAAGAAACAATGCATAAGATATAGCCCGTTGTCTACATTGCAAGGCTTCCATTGCCCAACTGGCCGTTGTTTCAGCATCAGTATTTCAATTGTTGCCTGAGACTCCCTCTCTTTCTACTGCTTTATCCTCATTTCAACATCAGTTTGTGTCTCTTCCCTTGGCTGTTGTTCCTCTATTGTTTCCTCCTCTTCCTCTGTCTGAATATGTGGTGTTTACTCATGCACTTCTCCCTTAATTTCCTCTTCCTCTTCCTCCTCCTTACTGCCAGATGGGCTGATATCCTCATTCAAAGTTTTGATGTCATCATCTCTGGACATATTTCTAAAAATGTTCCAAGCTATGGGAATGGTATAGGTATGTAAGGCATCTTCTACCAGCAGTTTGATGAGCCCATGGTGGGCCATCTGGTCTGGGACTCCTACATTTAGCTTGGTACTACATTCTATTAAGGACTGGAGGAGGAAATATGGGAGGCTCAGCTTTTTAACTAGAGGTAGGTCCATCCGATTCCTGAATCCATGTAACAACCTGAAGTGATAACCATAAATTATGTTGAACCTTCCCTCACAAGTGATATATTTCATTATTTGGTAGCTGACTTCATTCCATGGAGGAGGTAAGCTTGTCCTTCTAACTCCGTTTTTATCCTGTACAGGATCCTCCCCAGGTTGAAAAAATGTCTTCTTGGCCACCTATCCCAATGCCTTTTCATCCTTGCTCCAAGGGAGCCCATGTGGAAGGCCTATAATTTGACTGATAAACTCAGGGGTGAGTTCTAGGGACAAACCCCTAAAACTAACTGTGGCATGTGTTTTCGAATGGGGTCTCAAGGCCATAAAAAATTCTTCAGTTACCTCATCATCATATCTATGTATTCTTTCAAGGAAAATCATCCAATTAGCCCTGGTGAAGAGGGCCACCACCTCAGGATGCTCATGTAGTTGGTTGGAATTCAAAGGCTCCTTCCTCATAAACCCTCCTAGCATGGTGCTGAGTAGTTTTTGACGTGCTTAAGTGTGGAGAAAAATAGCAATTTCAAAGAAATCTAGAGATAGAGGGACAACTGAGTTTCGTTTCTTTTTTCTAAACTGTAGGAGGAATTTCAGTGTGCTCCTTCTCACAACACCAAATTGCAATATTTCCCTTGTTTCAAACTGCTCTTACCCCAAAATTGATTTTATGCTTGTGGAGAGAAAATATATTTCCAGAGAATAGATAGATATGCAATTTCAGTTTTTCTTTTTTCCACACAGGCTGGTTTCTACGATTGCAAGTGTTTTCTTTACAGTAGAATATGAAAAAGAGGAAGACAAACTTTGAATGTAGAGAAGAAAAAAAAGAACTATGTAGAACTCAGGGAAAATGTGCATACAGACTTTCAAACTTCGTTCTCCTTTTTTCCAATCCAATTCTATGTTTTTAATCCACCACCTTATACAAATAAGTCCTATGCGGGGAGGTTTCCTGAGCCTACCTCATTTTGAGCTTGAATTCTCATAAAAATCTCAGGTTTTCCTTCTGTTGGTTGTTCTCTGCCTTTCCTATAGAAGTTTTCCTGTAGAAATTATCCAGCTTCCTGTAGAATGTAGCAGGACTCCTGTAGAGCCTAATAAGCCAGAGGGTTTCAAAAAACTAACAAAAAACTGGCGAAGGACAACTGGTTTGCTTCTCTGAAGGTGGTAGATGAACGTTACAGTCAAGAGCTTTGTGACATGCAAATGAACCAAAGGGTAGTGGAGGCTTTGAGTGCATTGTACTTAACTGTTGGAGTAACCCGCGGTGAGGAGATGAGGTGGCTAGATGGGTATGTTATCCCCATCCAGACCGTTGGTCTAATGCCAGTGTCCTATAGTTCCTCACGTCACCTGATTGCCATCACCTCCCTTACTCCTATTATCTGCCGCCACCACTACCAGTTTCAAATGCCTTCTTCCCGAGTTGACATGTCGCATGTGTTGGCTGTGTATCTAATCAGTAGTTTGAATTTGGACATGGCTCAACTAAATTTTGCGAAGGGGTGTGAATCAAACAAGGGTGGCCAGTTAGCTGGCCACCGATTCCACGTAATTGACCATTCCCACAGTTCATGCAGTTTTGGAATATTATTCATGCAAT
Organism: Pinus taeda; assembly: GCA_000404065.3. Taxonomy (NCBI): domain Eukaryota; kingdom Viridiplantae; phylum Streptophyta; class Pinopsida; order Pinales; family Pinaceae; genus Pinus; species Pinus taeda. Next base: position 23,542 of record APFE030159855.1, read on the forward strand.
CGAGGAATAAGTTTAGGCACTTACTTGCTCAGTCACTGGTGTGTTATGCATGTTTCAGATTTTGGCACTTTGTTTCCTTGTTGTTTTTGCTACTTGCACTCTGCATGCTTGGCCTTTGTTTTTTGATGATCTCCTGTTCAAACATTGCTCTTCATACATCCTGCTATGTTGACCTGTCTCTGCAATATGTTTTTCAAAGGGATTAGCTGCTAAGTAACCCTGTAGGATTTCCTGTAGCTGCTTCTCCTCTTGAAATTCAAGCTAATATGGGAGCAGGGCTAAAACTACTGAAGAAGGTCTCGACTGAGAAGAAATCATAGCTGGAGGGTATCAGGTAGGGATGAGTGAAATTGCTACTGCCTTGATTTGTCACTTTTTCTTTTTGATGTGTGTTTGTAGGATGACAGAAACATAATATCTGCATGTGGCTGTGCAGGGACAAAAACGAATGGAGAGGTCAATATACAGGGATGGAATGGTGAAATGGGAAGATGGATGGCGGTAAAGAGGTTCATAGTGCTGCCAGATGAATTTCCATCCCTCATGTTCTGTTTTAAAATGGATTTTGGCCTTCCCATAATTTCTACAGGATCCTCCTATAGAAAACACAGAGTTTCCTGTAGGATGTGGAATTCCAAAACAAATGAGGAAAAAAACTTGGGGAAATGATAGCAGTGATGGGATGATGGACTGTAAAGGGTGAATGAAGCCTGTCATTTCTTTTCCTCTTGTGCAACCCTCCTGCAACGAATTTCCTACAACCTGCAACTTATTCAAAGGAAGTTAGGTTTTTTTTCCTTTTTTTTCTTTTTTTTCGTTGTTTTTTTTTTGAGACAGTTGGGGCGCCTCTAGGAGGTTTTCACCCTCACTGCTTGCCTTGGGCACCTCCAAGAGGTTTTCACCCAAGGATCTTTTATTCCATTTTTTTTTTATTTTTTTTTGCCCAGGGTGTGGGTGGAGTGGAGAGAAGGACCTGCTCCACTACCAACATTGATTTACCCAGAGTTTCAATGAACTCCTGCTTAGAAAGGGGCTTCCTATAGATTTTCAATCAATGCCCATTGACAAGCATGGGGATGGCTTCTTCATCAATCATCCGGATAAGGACTGGACCATTTTCATTGCATTTTTCCACTGTATATGGTCCCAGCCATCTGGTTCTCAACTTGCCCTTGAAATCTTTGTACCTTGAATCATACAACAATATCAAATCTCCCAGTTGAAATTGTTTCTCTTTGAGGTGTCGGTCATGCCATATTATTCTTTGAAGCTGGACAACCTCTGGGTGGAGAAGGGCCTACATTCTCTGTTCATCTAGTCCATTTAGCTGAAGCAAGCTTTCTTTTTGTGCATGGCTGAAGTCTAGGTCCAGCGAAGTTGTTGGGTTGTGTTATATTCTTTCCACGTAGTTAATAAGGGGTTTGAGGGGTACCCATAACCCCACTTTATGGGGTCTGGGATAGCGCCCCAGAAAATTTTGATTTTGGGCCCTATGTTAGGTTGACAGACCCACCTATGCTTTTGTGCATGATTTTCGCACATGTTTTTTGGATGCGATGGTTTTTTAGTCCATGGTATTGGACGCGATGGTTTTTAGTCCATGGTATTGGATGCTTCGACATGTATAAATATGTATTATAACATTGAAAGGAAAATAATGAAAAATAAAGCTGGTAGTCCTAGTTTTGGGATCCAAGGGAAATCTCTGCGTATATGTGTTTTATGTGTTATGTTCTCCCATTGTTTATTTTCTGTGTTTTAGAATTCGTATGCATGTAATTTATGTACGGGGTTAAAACCTACATGAGCTGCTAGCCTTAATTTGTTATATTCAAATTTTATGGACAACAAAGCCTTTTTCCTGTAGACCAGCTCATAGGGTGTGAAACCTGTGGTAGTTTTCCAAGTAGTGTTATAGGCCTAGGTGGCCTCAACCAATCAGTCTACCCTATCTTTCTTGCTGTTGCTCACTACCTTAGTCAAAATCTCTTCCAAAGATTTGTTAGTGACTTCCACCTGTCCATTTTCTTGGAGCTGATAAGGGGTGGAAGTTTTGTGCTTAATATTGTGGTGTGTGAGAAGGTCTTCAACTAAATTAGAGGTAAACTGACTCCCTTGATCTGTAACTAACTCTCTTGGGTAGCCAAACTTGTAGAAGATATTTTCCCTTAAAATCTCAACTACTTTTTCCTCTATTGTTGTTTTGATTGTCTTTGTTTCTAGCCACTTGGTCAGGTAGTCCGTGCACACAATGATGTAAGACTTCTTTTTTGAAGGAGGGTTGATAGGACCCACAAAATCCATGCCCCACTTCTCAAATGGCTCGAAAGTCACTTGAGGTTGCAGGGGCATCTCATCCCTTGGAGTCAGTTTCCCCATCCTTTGACATCGGTCACATTGGCTGATGTATCTCTTGACATCTTGATGGAGAGTGGGCCAATAGTAACCTGCCTACCAAATCTTGAAAGCAGTCCTCTTTGCTGCAAAGTGGCCCCCACAAGGTCCATCATGAGAGGTTAAGAGGATGTCAAAGACTTCCTCCTCCCTCACACATCACCTCAAAATCTGATATGGGCCAAGTTTGAACAGGTTACCCCCAATCTAAGTGAATGGGGCACTTTTCCTCATGATCTTGCTCTTCTCTTTTGAGGACAAGTGTGGCGGAAACTATGTTGAAACCAAGTAATTTGCTATATCAGCAAACCATGGAGAGAGTACTGAAATAGAAAATAAGTGTTCATCTGGCATTTGATCATCCACCATTCCTTCTTCACCTATAGGCAGATCTAGTCTAGACAGAAAATCAACAACAACGTTTTCCTTACCAAGCTTATCAACAATAGTCAAATAAAATTGTTGCAACAAAAGTAACCATCTAATGATACGAGTGTTTACATCTGGTTTATTCATCAAATACTTAATTGCAGTATGGTCAGTGTGTACGAATTTTTGATAACCAGTAATGTAGTGTCTGAACTTGTTTAGGGAATGAACTACATCTAGGAGCTCTTTTTCGGTTACCGTGTAGTTTAATGCTGCCTTGGACAGGTTTTTACTGACAAAGTATATGGCATATGGTAGCTTCTCTTCAACTTGTCCTAGGGCTACTCCTATAGCTTTGTTCGAGGCATCTGTGTGAATGTGGAAAGGTAGGGCCCAGTTTGGACCTCTCAAGATTGGGGTAGTTACCAACTTACCTTTCAAGGCATCCAAAGCCTCTTGACAGATGTCAATCCATATAAACTCAACATCTTTCCCAAAAATACCAAACAATGGAGAGGCTAGCTTGCTAAAATCCTTGATGAATCTTCTATAATACCCTGCTAAGCCTAGAAAACTCTGAACATATCTTACCTTTGGAAGAGGTGGGACCCTTTACATAATAGCAATCTTGTTGGGATCCACCTGTAATCCTTGCTGAGAAATTGTGTCACCTAGCACGGTCTCTTCAGTCATCAGGAATTCACATTTTTCAGGACTGAGGGACAGGTTCATTTCAATACACTTGGCTAAAACTTTTCCCAAGTTAGTCAATGCTTCTTGGAAATTGGAACCATAAGGGGTAAAGTCATCCATATAGATTTCCACTGAATCATGAACCAGCTCAACAAATATGCTCAGTACTGCTCTCTGGAAAGTGGCAGGAGCATTGCATAACCCAAAGGGAAGGAGCCAGTAGGCAAATGTACCCAATGGACAAGTGAAAGTGGTTTTATCTTGGTCTTTCGACTGATTTTGATCTGGTTGTACCCACTAAACCCATCTAAGAAAGAGAAAAAATTCTTCCCTGCCAGGCCATCTAACACTTGATCTACGAAAGGCAAAGGGAAATGGTCCTTCTTGGTGGCCTTGTTCAGTTCCTGATAATCTACATAGATTCTCCACTTCCCTTTTTTCTTTGGCACTAGCACCAAAGGAGAAACCCATTCACTGTCAGAGATGGGGTAGATGAATTCTGCGTCCAGCAACGTTTGCAGTTCTTCTTTGACAATTTCCTTGAGGGTTGGATTCATCCTCCTTTAAGGCTTCCTAATTGGCTTACAATCTTCCTTAATGTAAATGTGATGAGTACAGATAGAAGGGTGGACTCCCTTCATCTCCTTATAACCCCAAGCAAAAGCATCCAAGTGATTCTTCAATAAGCTACATAGCTCTTTCTCCTTAGAGGTGGATAGGGCTAAGTTGATCCTCAAGGTTTTTTCTGGGCCAAATTCCACATTCTTAACTCGGAGAGAGGTCAGATCAGCCACAAAAAGATCAACTGAAGCATTGGCTTGGGTTTCTTCCACCAACTCTTCTAATGGCAATTCACTGGGGGGTGAATTCTGGATCAAATTTTCAATAAGATCATCCTTGGTTTGTGGACCCCCCATGGTAGCTTCTACTGTACATAATGGTGCGGAGTAGACTTCATCCTCATCTTCCTCCTCCAGCCAGAGGGGTAAATCATGTTCCAGTAGAGGTTGGGCAAGAGGATAGAGGACTAGCTGCTTAGACATATGCCCATTCTTGATTGTCATGTTCCTAGCTCAGTAGCTGATGTAGGCATCTGCAGTAGCCAACCAAGGTCTTCCCAGGATGAGAGGATACCCAGTGAGCCTTGCCTTTGGTTGGAGAACCAAGAAATCAGTGGGGTACTCCCAAGAGTCAATAGAGACCATGAAATCTTCCACAATCCCCTCAGGGGTCACGATGGAGCGATCTGCTAACTGCAATATTGTCAAGGTCTTTCTTAGGGAACCTTCAAGGTTGAATTTGAGCATAGTGTCCCTAGTCATCACATTAATGGCAGCCCCTAGATCAATCAAGGTATGGGGGATTATGGTTCCATTGATGTGGAGATCGACTACTGGACTCCCAAAGTAGATATTTCGAGCAAATTACCTGCCCAAACACCAAATTGGACAGTTGTCCTATGACATTGATAGTTGGGGCATCTCTCTTTCGCCTGCCTTGGTGTTTAAAGCACTTATCCTTGATCATCTTGTTGTATATGGGAACATCCTTTTTGCTTGGAGAAGGGGTATTTTTACACATAACTGTTTCAGTTCTCCCAGAAGTTCAGTTTCTTCTGGGATCAGTTGTGTGGTTCCAATTAGTCTTTCAGGAAAGGGTGGAATGGATTTTGGTTCACTTTCCTCTTTCTCTTCTTCATCCTCCTTAGGAGGAGGTTGGTTGTATGGGAGTACCTTCCTAGATCGTAGGTTGATCTCCTGAATCTCCACAACATAGGTAGGGCATGTTTTTTCTCTAGTATATACCTGATGGGCCTATCTGTTATTGGGGTTTTGGCTCTATTGAGCAGGTATTTGGGGTTGTCTTGGAGGAGCAGGAGGTAATGGTTGTGGTTGAGCAGGTGGTGGAGGCAAAAGAGCGGGAGGAGAGTTGTATTGGGGCCTCCACCCCTGATGAGGTGCATTCCACTAAGGTTGTGGCTGAACGTGAGAATGAAACGAATGAGCAGCAGGTTGAGTATGGTATTGAGATGGATACGACCAAGGAGGGGGTGTGGACCAGGAAGGATGAGCAGGGGGACCCCAAGAAGGAATGTGAGTGGATTGATTAGGGTTGTAATAATTCTGGGATGTCCCTTGCATTCCCTGCTAGTAAGGTCTGGGTCCATGTGGCCTCCTTTGGTTCATGAATTAGAGTCATTCAGTGGCTGCTTCAACCCCTTGGTACATAGCTTTAAATCCAGGTAAGGATGGGCACTGATTTGTAGGGTGGTCTGCTTCACAGACAAAGCACACCTCTACAGAGTGCAATGGACACTCGTTCCTAGGATGCTTTCTAGTGCATCTGGGACAAAAGATGGCCAAAGCCCTCTCAGATTCCTCTTGCTTCTTTTAGATTTGCAAGGTACCCATTTGCATGGCAATGGTTTTTCTCATCTCGCTTTTGAAATCTTCCATCTGATTTGCAAACTCGTTTTTCGATAAGGGGGCACTGGCTAAAAGTTGACTTCCCCTACCTCTTTTTTTGGCTGCCCTAGAATGGTTTCTAAACACAATCTTTATGTCATCATAAGGTAGCTAGTAGATATCTTCCCCAGCCAGCAAATGGAGGGTATCTAGAAGGTATTCAGGGACTCCTCGAATCAGAACCAACTTTAGAGATTCGGGGTCAAGTATGTACCTGACCCTTTTATAATTGAGTTGAAACCTCTCTTCATAGTCTTCTAAATATTCATCACTTCCCATGGTAATCAAAAAGATTTCTTCCTCTGTTTCCTTTGACCTACAGTAATCCTAGTATTTGTTATTAAAGGCTTGTTGCATCTAAGCCCAAGTTGTGATACTGTTTCCAGGTAACCCCATGAAACAACATAGTGCTGCATCCTTGAGGGTAAAGGGAAAGAGTTTCAACATTTTCTCGTCTTCTGCATAGTTATAAGTTCAACAAAGGACAACAAACTCAAACAAGAAGGTATTAGGGTCTTCAGTAGTCAATCCATGGAAGTGAGATAAGGCTGAGGGACTTATGTTTTTTTATCTTTGTGTCCCCATTGGTCTCTCGAATGGGAAAGGTGCCTTCTATTCTCTCCCCATTTCCTCTACCATTTCTATTTTCAGCCATGGTCCCAGGAGGAAGGTTTTATTGCTCTTATTATGTTATAGGATCTTCATATATCTCTACAGGTTCACCTATAGGTTCTTTTGATTCACTGCCACCAAAGAAGAGAGAAGGGTGACTTAGTGATGTGTTGGTGGCATTGGGTAGGAATTTCCCTTAATTGTCTCTATTCCTACTAGGCATGAAAGAGAATCTCTTTCTAGGATTTTTGTGTTATTTTTTTGCTTATACCTACAAAATTGAAATTGATTGAACAACAAATTGCAACTAACTAAAATAAACCTTGCTGAAATGAAATTTGCATAATTGAAATGAAAGCAGGAAATGACTAATCTATGTTGCTGAAATGAAAGTAGGAAATGACTAATTTACACTTGCTAAAACAAAATTGTAGAACTAAAATGAAAGCAGGAAATGTCTAATCTACGCTTGCTGAAATGAAATTGTAGAATTGAAATGAAAGTAGGAAATGTCTAATCTACGCTTGCTGAAATGAAATTGCAGAATTGAAACAAAAGCAGGAAATGTCTAATCTATGCTTGCTAAAATGAAATGACAGCAGGAAATGTCTAATCTACTTTTGCAGAATGGAAATGAAACAACTACTCTAGTCTTGCTGAAATAAACTATTTAGCATAATGTTGAAGTAGAAAATAGAAGAAAAGCAGTAATTACAAATACTATGACACTTCCTCGGCAATGGCGCCAAAGATGGTGGGCTCCAGTATTTCAGCAATGATGCTACAACTCCTGGGACTCCCTTCTTTATTTTTTTCAACCCAGTAGTTCGTAACAAACTTGGAAGCGATAGTGTTGTATGCACAAGTACTAGCTCTTACTGCAAGCTGTCACTTGATCAACTGGCACAAGTTCACTAGGAGCTCAATCCAACTTCTATGAGTTCTCAGAAGAAGCTTTTAATTCTGATAGATGAAAACTAACTCAAAAGAGGCTATTCTACTTGCAGAAAGAGGATGAAAGCTGAAAGGAAATGAAAACCCTAGTTTTACCCACTAACCCTACTTTTGCAAGAAAAAGAGATGAAACTACTGAAATGGATGCTATTGAGGAGGTAAATCCCCTCTGCGGACAAAGGCAATCCCTACTAGCCCAGACCAGGTCTAGCAACAATCATCAAATGCTATAGCACAAGTTCCTAATTGCAAATTAACAGACCAACGATGAAGGCCTACCTGGATTCCAAAGCTATTGTTTGTAGAACAGGTGATGCTCTCGTTCCTCTGCTCCGGCAAATCACAATCCTCACGATCTCTATGAATGGACACCTGCACATACAAGAAATGATACAAACAAAAGCATAAAATCCAGTATATGCAACTATATGTCAGTCAGAAAGGACATAACTCATCATCATCACAAATAATAACAAGAGTGGAACCATAACCAATAGTTGTTCATTAATAATTAATCAAAGGGGAGTACAACCAATGTTCTAATGATGGATTCTCCTTTGGTGGGTAGTTAGCAACACATGTCTCGCAAAGCCTATCGGGAATAAGGACAAGCTTCTCTTTTTGGATCTTGGACAATAATCTCCTTGCTTGGATTTGGCCTTAAGGGAATCGAGAAGGCTCTTGCAGCATGAAGCTTTTGAGAATTTTGGAATTCTGAATCTATGGAACTCAAAAACTAGCTTGCAAAGGAAATGGGCAAGCTTTTATAGATGGACGAAGGGGAGTTGGGATCATAACCAATAATCATGGGATTGACCATATCATCAAGGAAGCTTCCATGAGAGGTGGAAATCCACTTCCTCTCTATGGAAATCCATAGTCGAACCTCCCAACTCGAGATAGATAGCAGTCCAGGAATTGTTAGGATGAAACTTCCACCATTTATTTGTTAAAAAACACCTCTGATTATGGTTAGCGCGGGTGCGACTCTATGACAGAGCGCCAATTGGCGCGCCCTCTTTGGAGGATTTGCCCCCTTGGCACGAGGGTTGCACTATGGAAAAAGAGCTATTTTAAGGGTTTTTCAGCAGGAGATGTCTTCAGGGAAAATAAAGCTCATGTTCAGAGGAATGCAATGTAAGTGTTTGTAGGCTATGTCACTTCTCATAGGTCCCGAAATGAGTCCTTCAAGATACGGGAAAGGGGTAGCAGAAACGGTGACAAATTATTGTGTAATAGATGCCCCCTAAAGCATGAGGCCCGAGAGAGAGAGAGAGGGGTTGAATGCTTTATGAGAACATGTCCAACCAAAAACAATGCCACCGAAAAACTGCATGGAGAAGTACAACTGATATCTCAAATACATGATATATGTGGTATGAGCGCAGCCATCCATAGCAGAGTACACAATAATCTAGATCTAAGCTATGGTCACAACCATCCAGTGAGGATCGACAAATAGACTCAGGCATGATCGCATCCATCTAATGAATGAGTCATGCAATAATCATAATAATCCACAAAATCGTAGCTTGGATTCCAATAGACAAAATCTAGGGTCTTTCACTCCATCTTGACCCGAACAAAGTACAAGTTCAAGCATGTGAATATATGAGCTGAAGTCGAACATGCAGGAACATCGTCTGATTACCAGCCAATGGTGAAAGATGTTAACAGACGCGAGAGGTACCATCAATAATGACAATGGCCCTCAAGGTACTACAGGTACAATCTACGACATGTGAATCAATGAGCCGATGTTGAACACCCATAGAATCATTCAATCAGAGGCCAATGATGAAAACCTCGCATCGAATGCGAAGAACCTGCCATTGAGGCATGCAGGCTCCAAGGCACCAGAAGGGAGTCTCTAGATTAGCTTCCTGGATAATGAGCTGAAGTCGACAGGAAGTGACCTTGATCGAAGGTGGGCCATAGTATTTCCCACATCATCGACGCAAGACAGAGGAAGATAATGTTGTTCTGAATCAGGATTATATGAGTTATCAAAGGGAGGTTGGTATTTTGTAGAGGTCAACTTCTCTTTGAACATATGGGTGGCACGACAGTGGACTTGGCAGTATTTGACAGCAATCGATCAGAGGTCATGGTGACAAGGCAAAGAGCAGATGAGAGGTCAAACAGGATCACCCAAACCCACAGAGGCAAGTGAAAAACGAGATGAGACGTCACCACCCTGATAAGAATGCAGACAAGTGCCATGTTCAAGAGCGACATACTGCTGACACGACAATGATGCTGGTTCCATTTTCCCCACCATTTCTGGCGAGTACCTCAATTATTTTTATTAACAAGCTTGAAGGGGATATCATATGCGTGTAAAACGTCATTTTGACGGAATCCAATGTCATCAAGTTTTAACGAGTCTGACAAAGGGAGAACTCGGCGTCTTGTCATGTTTAGAGAGCTCGAAAAGACAGTAGAAAAGTAAACTCTAGGGGGGTCATTTTTCGTAAAGTTGTGTCTCTCGAGCCCGAAAAAGTATAAAACAATGCTCGAAAGAACTGCCCTACCATTTCGATCGAGGAGTACTTTTCATGATTAGTGACTTCGACCTGAAAAAGTAAAAAAGTGACCGAAATCACATCGTTTCATAATCGTTAACGAGCCTGAAACGACAAGGGCCCGATGATCTTTTCATCTTTACATGGTCAGAAAAGAGCTTAAAGGTGACTGCCTCTTATTTACATTTAACGAGTCAAGAGGAATAACTCGGAAATATTTTCATCTTTAAACGGTCAGAAAAGAGCTGAAAGAAGACCTCCATTTTTATTCTGTTTAACAAGTCAAAAAGGGAAAAATACTCGTCAATCTTTTCATATTTTACGAGTCAAAAAAGAGCTTAAAGGTGACTCATCCTAGAGGAACGAGTGGCATAAAGGGTAGCAACTGGTTCTAGCAATGGTGGAACTGCTCAAAACATGTAATGGTCAAGAGGCTGGCTAATAAAACCACTCATTGTTGCGGTTCCTCAAAAAAGGAAAAGACCACTGAGTGAAAGCATATGATCGGCCAAAGAGATGGTGGCAATGGAATGAAACAACCAAGGCTCATCTAGCATAATTGAGCGGATAAAAATGGCAATCACGAGATGTACATCGGGTATGGGTTCATTTTTACACAAGCTTGAACCATGGAGAACTCTGCTTGGATTCGGTTTCATGTTTACACAAGCTTGAAACAAAAAACTATGGTTGTTCTAAGTTCGCATGCCCCCAGCATAATGACGCGAAATGAGGTACATGCCCCCCAAGCTTCATTGCATTCAACAAAGTTGATGGAATGAAGGTTCACTTTCGAGATCTTAGAAAGACTCGACTTGTATTTTACGAGATCTTAATCAAAAGACTTGATTTGGAAAGGGAGTTGTTTCATTTTTTAATGAGGTTGACACAGTAAAAGAAATATCCTCATAACCCTTGTTTCATTTTTTAACGCGCTTGACACAAGATCAGGAACTATGCTTGACCAGACCCAGTTTCATTTTTTAAGGAGCTTGACATAGGAAAGCAAACTATGCTCCGACGAGACCTGGTTTCTGTTACACTAAAATTTGTCACCATGGCTATTTGCAGTTAGTATGGCTCCATCAACAGTCATACTATCCTCCTTGGCAAGCCCCGTACCTCTGCTCTCCATGTCAAACTTCAAGAAAGAGAGAAAGTCATTAAAAACATATTTATCTCTGGGTACACAATTTCTCTCAACCTTACCTGCGTGTACGCATCCCAAGTTCATAATACCTGCGTACTTGTACACTCTGTATGTAAAGGGGTGTGTGCGTACTCCTGTAAAGGTCAAAATGCGCGAGTTTCATCTTAAAAAAGTTACTTGTGGTCAAATCTAGAGCATTCTAGAAGCTTG
>APFE030159855.1:36811-62282 GCA_000404065.3 Pinus taeda
GTACATCTATATAGATAGTTTTGCCTCCCAAAGTAATAGGGAACTTCAGAAGGATCCCTAATGGTTGACTGGTTCCTCCGTCAAACACTAACAGATTCTGTGTGACTGGCACAAGCTGTCTGGAGCCCAAAGCTTGCCAAGTAGTGGAAGGCATAAGACTGACAGATGCACCCTCATCCAAGAGAGCGCCAGGTGCTGCCTTATCACAGGCATGGACTGTAATCTAGAAAGGCACATGGGATGGAAGGCAGAAAGTAGTCAGGTGACTCTAGTCAAAGGAAATGACTGAACTACTTGGTGGGGGAATCGTATGATTGCCCCCTTGCACTAAAGGGACCGAAGAAGGACTCTCTGGATCAAATGGGATAGGAGGGTTGTTTTCAGACTCAGGAGAATCTGACGAGACGAGAAGAACATGAGCATGACGCTCTTCCGAAATAGAGTGATCGACGGGTGGTGAACCCGAGTCGACACTCTTTCCAACCAATGGCTGGTCTGGAACAGGCTTAGCACAGCCAAGTTCAGAAAGAGGAGGATGGACAAGAGAAGAATCTAAGGCAATCTCTTTGTCGATAGGGAGAGGATCCAGAGAGAAACTCTGATAACCAATGGGAAGTTGGGGTGAGGAAGCTGTAAGACTTTCCAAGACAACGAAAGCTTTATCCATGAGCAGACAAAGGTGAAGGGGATAGTTGCCTTCACATAGCCTATAGGGGAATCGAATCTTCCCTTTCTTCTTACTGTTGCCAATTGATAGGGCAGCATCATCATGAGCTTCAGAGGACAATGAGGGACGAGCTAGATCATGAGACCATACTTCTAATATCCTAGGAATGCCAGGACAATCACGAAGAAGATGGTCATCCTTGCACAACTTACAAGGAAACTTAACCTTCCGTGGAAGAGCAAAAGGTGTTCCGACCTGGGATGTACTCGGGGCAGTATTTTCACTTTTAGCCTCTCGCTTATGAGACTTCTTCTTGTTCGTCTTCTTCTTCTTCTTCTTAGCCACCTGGTTACTCGAATCCAGACTTTCACCAAGCGAAGTAGAAGATGAGGACGTAGAAACAGGCGAATAAGGGGAGATGTCCACCTTGGAATCAACATGATGTTGCTGAGGTGGAGGAAGTAATTGACGAGTAGTTGAGAGATTAGGGACCACAGAGGTTGAGAACAACCAAACCGGCAACCCAACAGTTAACCTAGGAAGGGACAACGTTGCCATGTCAGGAGCACCAATATTCCCAAAAGGAGGAAAATGACATGGATTCTCGTCAACGGGGATTCCTGGGTTGGTGGACTCTGGAAAACTTGCTATCAAAAACTGAAAATTGCACATGTGACTGAAAAAGAGTCAAGACACACAATCAAACGGTCAACAAACAGAATCTAATAGGGCATGTGATCGTGGGTGATTTAATTTTTACCACATTGAAAATTAAGAAACTTCACTGTTTCATGTTTTAAGAGTCAAGAAATGGATAAAAGGTGACTCTATCACTTTCAGATTTGAAACAAGCGTGAAAGGACAAGCACTTGGTGATCCTTTCAAATTTAGGGAGTCAGAAAAGATCAAATGACTGCTCAAGGATACTAGGCAAAGAGGGTGTACCAAATAACTGTGAATTGCAATATACACCTTGGTTTTAGAAATGAAAGAGAAATCAACCAAGGACTTTCCGTATGTGCAAGCAATCTCCCCGAATGATGTGTTTGGTGTATCACGGGTATATGGCAGCAGACTCAGCTTCCTATGGATAAAGGATGATAACCTAGTGGGGTCTCCCCATATATTTGATGGTACGTGGGAGCACAATTCCTTTCTAGACCACTATTGAGTCACAGAAGGAGGAATCACCCAACCTTGAGTGGAAACAAAAGTGACTAGGTTTAACGACACAGGAGCATGTCTCTAACCTAGACCTCTAAACAGTGTGCGTTATGTTCCAATCCGTTGTTAGATTCATTCAGTTCATTTTAAAGTTGATCTTGGATTATGTTTTAGTTTTCAGGCCTTACCGTATGTAATGTCTCAAAATTTCCTAAGTGCAAGCTATATGCCACAGTATATCATTTTATTCGATGAATGCTAACTATAAGAGAGTTGAGAGCTTTCACACAAACAAAATGATCGTAAAACAACCAACGATATCTCTAATGCAACTAATGGAGATCAAAAAGGTTTTCTTCAAAGTCACTAATCACTAATAACAACGAAAATCTCTAATTCACATTAACTAATGAAAAGCAAAAGAGTTTTTTTTTTCAATGTTAAGGGCAATATGCACTAAACAAACTTTGAGAAATGATAGTAAGAGAGCAAAATCAAGCAAATTTCGCTCAATGCAAGCACAATCAGATCCCTAAATTGACAAAGCAGTCCTTCAAAATCGATAAAAATCCCAAAGACACAAATGAGTTGTGTAATCTAGGCCCAAAGCGAAACAAGGCAGAATTCAAGTGAAAAAGAGGTAGGTCACTCAAACAACACGATGAAATGATTAACAACCACTAAACGAGTGCAAGGGAGCAACCAGAAAGTCGACTGGACCAATAAAAGACCAAAAACTCCTAAGGAAGGCTCGATATACAAAGCCACTAGATGCCCTAGGGCTAAAAACGTGGAATGGATAGAAAATGGAAAACAACCAAAGGATGAAGGTTAAAACTAGTCAAACAGGGCTCCAACGCACTCAAGAAGTCGAGAAAATGTATCCAAAAACAAAGGCCAAGCTCAAAAGGCTTAAAATCAAGAAAACTTTAGTAGTTCCCAGGCTTGGCGAGACTGTCAGGCTGAAACTAGCACCTTTTAAGGATTGGCACGAGTGATATATTGACAACTGGCACCAATTGGTGTGACTGTTACGCAAAAAAGAGCGGCATTCAAGTTTGCTATGCGAAAATGAAAAATAAGCAATCCAAAACCAGGCCAACGATAACCAAGTAACCAAGAAGCAAAAAAACAACAAAAGAACTCAGCCCAAAAGGCTGACCAAGCAAGAAAAAATTCAAGAAACAATCAAGAAGGCAAGACAAGCTCCCCAACGAAGTCACGAAATTGTTGAGGAGGTAAATCCCCTCTGCACATAGAGGCAATCCCTACTAGCCCAGACCGGGTCTAGCAACAATCATCAAATGCTATAGCGTAAGTTCCTAATTGCAAATTAACAGACCAGCGATGAAGGCCTACCTGGATTCCAACGCTATTGTCTGTAGAAGAGGTGATGCTCTCGTTCCTCTGCTCCAGCAGATCATAATCCTCACGATCTCCATGAATGGACACCTACACATATAAGAAACACCATAAACACAAGCATAAAATCCAGTATACGCAACTATATGTCACTCAGAAAGGACATAACTCATCATCATCACAAATAATAACAAGAGTGGAACCATAACTAATGGTCGTTCATTAATAATTAATCAAAGGGGAGTACAACCAATATTCTGACACTGGATTCTCCTTTGGAGAGTAGTCAGCAGCACATGTCTCACAAAGCCTCTCGGGAATAAGGACAAGCTTCTCTCTTTGGATCTTGGACAATAATCTCCTTGCTTAGATTTGGCCTTAAGGGAATCAAGAAGGCTCTTGCAGCATGAAACTTTTGGGAATTTTGGAATTCTAAATCTCTGGAACTCAAAAACTAGCTTGAAAAGGAAATGGGCAAGCTTTTATAGATGGAGGAAGGGAAGTTGGGATCATAACCAATAATCATGGGATTGGCCATATCATCAAGGATGCTTCCATGAGAGGTGGCAAACCACTTCCTCTCTATGGAAATATGTAGCCGAACCTCCCAACTCAAGATAGATAGCTGTCCAGGAATTGTTAGGATGAAACTTCCGTCGTTTATTTGTTAAAAAAAACCTCTGATTATGGTTGGCACGGGTGCGACTCTATGACAGAGCGCCAATTGGCGCGCCCTCTTTGGAGGATTTGTCCCCTTGGCGTAAGGGTTGCACTATGGAACCGCGTCAATGGAAAAAGAGCTATTTTAAGGGTTTTTCAGTAGGAGATGTCTTTAGGGAAAATAAAGCTCATGTTCATAGGAATGCAATGCAAGTGTTTGTAGGCTATGTCACTTCTCATAGGTCCCAGAATGAGTCCTCCAAGATACGGGAGAAGGGTAGCAGGGATGGTGAAAAATTGTTGTGTAACAGATGCCTTGGACTACTGTCAACATAAAATGCATGTACTTAAGCTACTTCTTAAGGAAAATGTGGAAGAACCATCTTTTTGTACTTTTGAGCAATTTTATGCAGAATTATTGTGTTTGTGTTTAAACTATTTGACTGTGCAGAGGTTTGGTGGCGAAAGGAGATGGATTTGGCTATTGCAGATGATGAGGAGGTGTGGAGAGGACCTAAGGAGTCCCTAGCATCCTTCTGGAGAATTCCATTGTGATCATACTTCGAAAAATCACTCGCATGAACTTCTACAGGAAGTCTGCAGGGGATCTAAAGGAAGTTCTACAGGAGCAGGCCGAAAGTGATTTTTGAAGGTTTGGAGGAGGAAAAATGGTGGGAAAAAGGAAATGAAGGTTGGATGAGGGCGTTAGAGGGTCTAGGACTCTATCAATGAAGATCAAACATGAAGATGATGGTTGGATTGGTTCAAAGGATAAGAAACCGATTTTGCACCAAAAACGTAGAAATTAGGGCTGTTTGGGAAAGTGTGGCGAATGAGTGGAGAAAACCTTGAGAAATGGACTGGAGTAGGTTGGGTGATGAAATAATGAGAAGCTAGGATTGTATTTGAGTGAGCTGCACACCTACTTCTAAAAACTTATTCAAGAAGAATGGAAAAACAAAGTTTTACCTATTTTAACCTAATTCTACCCTACAAACTAGAAAAGTGTTGAACATAATTTTATGGACAGGAAATGATGCAAGAAAGCTATGAAAACTAAACAAGGAAAAATCCAAGCATGTAAATACAATTGATATCAACTTCTCCAACTCGAATTCACACACTAGCAATTGCATTGGAAAGCAAAAACAGTGTTTTGGTGGCAACAAGAGTGCTTTGGTCTCAATTCATGGTCTCACAAAGGGAGAAAGGAGATCAAAGCCTACTTGGTAGCCTTTTTGTGGATCCCTTTCTATTATTGCAGCAAACTAACTAATCAACTTGAATCAACAACAACTATTCTAATCATAAAAAACAACCTAAGTAATAAAGCAAGATTTAATCTAAACAACATAAATTATTTCATGAATGCAAGAAAAACACATATAAATACAAAAAGGAGTTACTGGGTACTTTGGTTGGGCCCAACCCCAAGAGCTACAGTCCCCTTAGAAAGATCAGTGCTGGTTCAAGGCTGAATTTATCTTCATTGATAAAAAAATAATAGTCACATCACAAAACTCTCTACAGAAAAAGCTCGAAAATGAGTTGAATGCAAAGCTGCACTAAAGTGCGAAAATAGATTGTTCAATAGCTAACCTACTAAGGCTTGAGGCCTTCTTATTTATATAAATTTAGGACTCCCAACAAATCTCCTAAACTTTAGGAAATCGAGTGCCAAAACTTGCACATAACAGCAACTTCACTAGACCTACTCGGCTGCCCTTGTGATTATCGATGTGGTAGCCTTTGAAATCCGAGCTGCTGGTGGAGAACTCAAGGAAGGGGTCATTAATGTAGGATACACCCTTCCTATAAGTCCTCAGCTTGGTTTCTTCGAGTTTTGGCTGTCAATCTACTCATAAATGCCTAGTCTTGGTCCAAAAATGTCCAAAAATCTGCAATAAACACCCATTAGACTTTGTGGTAAAATGATTATCCCCATTCACTCAATTAACATAAATTTACTAAAAAACATGCACAAAACTATGGAGAATAGTGGATTAAATGGAAACAATAGGCAAAATGAGCCCATATAGTTACCCATTTCTAGGGCTCATCACTTACTTACCTCGTGGTCCTTTGAAAAAGCGTCGCTCCTCCTCGTTGTAGCTAACTCATGTGTCAACCATGAATTCAATCACAAATCCTCCTATGACGTGATCGATCCAATGATCAATAGTGCATGTGATATTGTCCTTAGAAGCTTCCAATTTATGTATTAGCTCCAGGATCCACACAATAGGACTGTCAAGTTTCCACCTTCCTTGGCTATCTGCTAGCTTCACGATTCACTCGTATATCTCAATACGGAGGGAGAAAAAAAAGATCTCGTGGATCTTTGTATATAGGTATTTGTCCAACCATTGTTCCTTTGTCAGTCACGGGTTCCTATTCTTCTACACCACAAATTCGTAGATCTTTCTATCCAACCAGTCTCCAATCTCCTTCATAGTTGGATTCCAGTGATACGAAATCACACATCTCTTATGCAGATTTCGGTCTTGGCAACAGAACCATTTGTTGGCTTGAGGGGGCCTAACCTAGGTTCAGCATTAAAGAGCCTAACAAATACCAACACTACTAGCCCTTTCGGCATTAGCCCATGGAGCACGGACTGAAGTCTCACTCGGAGTAGTATGGGAGGATGTTGGAACCAAGTTAACACACCCTGAGATGGTTCTGATTTTGTTTAATTCCCTCTATCCCTACCTTCACACAGGTTGCTTCTTTCTAAGGCTTACAAGACAAACCCTCTATTCCGACCTTCAATACCTTTGTGAAACTATATGGTCGACCTTCGCACAGACCTACCCTGCTACTCAGGTTCTTTCATGCTGCTATGGCAGCGTGCCGTGCAGATTCCCCAATTAGTCTAAGTGATTTTCTTATCTCATCAAATAGTTAAAGTTAACATTGCATAAGCAGGTACTCATAATTGCATTCAATTATTTAATGTAATTTCATTCATTCGTACATCATATAAGCATAATAAATGGAATTCATACATAAAATATCCAAACGCATCAACCGAGCAAAGACATAGAAATTACAGAATATCTTCTTTTATTAATATCTTCCAAGTGTTACAACTTCTGTCCGCCCTGCGCACACAGTTACAAGGGTTCACGCACTCAGCTGCTGGCTTCTACCCTAGGCCTCTATGCACTCAGCTATAGAGCCTCTACCTATGCTACAACCCAAGACTTAGACTTCCAACCTCAGAGCTACGACTCTCCTTTCTTGGTGTCTCTCTAACTACTTAGAGCTTAGCTCTTTTTATACAATCCCATGGTCTATGGACCATGGGTAGATCTCTTACAGCCGACTTTAATTTACAAAAATAAGGGTGACTATCCTTTTTGACACATAACACCTTCGCGCTTTGCGACCAAAAAATGTGAGTCTTTAGAATTATATTACAAAAATTGACTTAAACATGGGCTTTTAGCCCCAAAACGTCCCTTGGGGGATCCCACTCCCAACAAGACATCCATGCAAATATTGTATGATATGCTCATAACCATGCACAAGGCATTTATCCATATACATGGCTTTCAGCAGCGCTGCATCAAGATTGCATGCACGCTAACAAACATACATGCCACTCTTGATCACGTACAAACATGGACAATGAGGTAAAAGGGAGCCTCTCTTTACTTTCACAAGATGATGAAGCCACAAGAAGAGTTGGAAAAATCACGCATCTAGAGTCAAATCTGGAACTATGATGCACACATCCCCTTAATCCTAAAGTGAAGCCAATCAAACAAAGACCTTATAGGCTGAATCTGAAGTATAAGGAAAAAGTCAAAGTAGAGCTTGATAAGATGCTAGAAACATGAATTATTGAACCTATAGAAGAATCAGAATGGGTAAGTCCTATGGTGATGCGAAAGAAGAATACTCAAGGAGAAATTAGGATATATGTTGATCTGAGAAATTTGAATGATGCATGTTTAGATGATCCCTTCCCTACACCTTTCACAGATGAAGTGCTAGAAAATGTAGGACGTCAGGAATCTTACTCGTTTACAAATGGATTTTTAGGTTATCATCATATTAGGATTGCACCTGAAGATCAAAATAAGACCACATTTTCTACAGAATGGGGCATATCAATACACAATAATGCCTTTTGCATTGAAAATTTCCCCTACTATACTTTCTAGGGTGGTGGTTGCAGATTTGAAATAATAAATCCACAAGATTTTAGAGGTATATTTTGATGAATGGAAAGTATTTGGATTGTTTAGAAAACATGTTGGAAGTTTAATACTTATGCTCAACACATGTAGACAATATCATATCTCTTTGAACATAAAGAAGTGCATATTTTGTGTACCTTTTGGCATATTGTTGGGACATATTTTTTATAAGCACAGACTAATGGTGGACCTTGATAAGATTTCTATCATTGTGAACTTACCTCCACCTAAAATAGTAAGACAGCTTCGCACTACGTTGGGACATATTGGGTATTACAAGAAGTTCATCAAGGGGTATGCTCAAATTATTACGCCTATGGAGAAATTATTGAAAAATGATATAACTTTTCAGTGGGATGAAGAATGTCAGAAGAGCCTAAACATATTGAAAGAAAAAATGATAAATGCACCTATACTAGTGTTCCCTGATTGGAATAAGAAATTCCATGTGCATGTGGATGCCTCTTATCTAGATTTGGGAGTAGTACTGGCACAACTTAGCGTAGGCGAGATTGATCATCCTATAGTTTTTGCAAGTATAAATTTATCCAAAGAAGAAAATAATTACACAACTACAGAAAGAGAAGGATTGGCTATGGTATATGATTTGCAGAAGTTTAGACACTATTTGTTGGGATCACACTTTAAAATTTTTACAGATCATTCTACACTGAAGTATTTCATTAATAAGTCCTTCTTAGGAGGGAATATTTGTAGATGGTTACTGTTATTCCAGGAATATGACTTTGAGACCATTGTTAAACCAGGGAGGTTGAATGCGGGACCTGACCATCTATCAAGATTGGAAACATGGGAAGAACCACCCATCATAGAGGATAATCTCTTTGATGTGTAGTTATTTGAAATTAGAGTTGCATATGACCATTTCACAAATATCATTCAATTTTTTACGAAAGGAATGCCTCCTTCAGAGTACACTATGCAACAAAAGAAATAACTAGTGGTTAAGGAAGCATAATTTTCATTAATAGAAGGACATTTATGTAAGATGGGACTAGTGGAGATATTGTGTGGATATGTTCCTGAACATGAAAGACAGATGATTCCAGAAAAGGCTCATCAGGGCACAACTGGTGGACACTATGTAGGAAAGGCTATTGCAAAGAATATTCTGAGAATAAGATTGTGGTGGCCTACACTACACAAAGATGCAATGGAATACTGTCAAGTGTGTAATGTGTGTCAAAGTGTTGGGACAAGGCCCCTTAGGGTAAATTTTGTAAAATAGTTTTTTTTATTATTGTAAAGTCTCTGCATTTTGAGGAGAAAAGCGTGAAGGTCAATAGGAGTAAGAGGGGCTTTAGGAAGATCAACGCCCCTTAGTTTATTTAGGAGTTAAGTTGTTTTGTGACCTGCCCATGGTTCGTGGACCATGGTATTGTAATAGAAAATGCTATAAAAAGGAACCATAGAGAGTCATAAAAGGTCAGTTAATCAAGCAGTGAATGATCTAAGAGATGTTTTCTATACTTAGGTGAAGGGGAAGGCTCCTAAAACTATGTGTAGGGAGATGCTCGCAAGTCCACAGCTAAGTGTGCGAGCCCTTGAGCTATGTGCGAAGGGTAAAAATAGTCTATCATAGAAGATTTAAGCATAATAAAGGCTATTTTGAAGCATTATCTATGTATTTGCACGTTATACTTTACTTTTGAATTTATTGTATGATTTGCTCTATTTATTGCAATTATCCTAAGAATTACTTAATAAATGTGTGAAAGCTATGGATCTATTTAATTACTTGATGTTATGAATGTTTAGAACATTTATCGCAAAGTTTGGATCTGTTAATTGTAAGTTACTATATTTTCCAATTTTTAAGGATTAGGGCTTGCAAAAGTCGGAATAAATCTCTAGAAGTAACAAAAACACATCACATAGTCCTTTGGATGCAAAAACCTAGTTCTGGCATCCCCCAACACTGCCTTGGGTGAGACTGTAACCTGCGCTATGTAGGTTGTTTCTGAAAGGGCGATAGTGTAGGGTTTTTTTGGTTAGCGCAATTATCTTTGAACCTAGGTTCAAGCCCCCTCAAGCCAATAGATGGTTCCGTTGTCGGGACTGGGATATATTTGAGGAATATGTGATGAGAAATAAGTGGATGCTGACTAAGAAAGAGATCAAAAGTTGGATCAATCGGAAGCTGCATGACTTTACAGCCCAGGAAAATAAGAATTTGTGCCATCGAAAGATGAGTGGTTGAATAGATACTTGTATACAAAAGAAAAAAAAAAATTCTTCTTCTCTTTTTTGAGTGAGTTATAGGAATGATTGTCTAAATTGGCAGATGATCAAGGTATGTGGAAGTTGGATAACCCTATTGTTTGGACTGCAGAACTAGTGAGGTGTCTAGAAGGGTCAGAAAACAAGATTGTGAGGGCTATCAATTATTGGATCGATAGTATTTTGGGTGGATTCATTACTGAGTTTGCAATCGATACATCTATCGGTTATAGTGAATTTCAATGCCAATTTTTCAAAGGTCCAAGAGATAAGTATCTAAAGTCCCTGAAAACCTGAATTAAAATGCTCTTATGTGAGAAAAGGGTTATGCTAATGAATTAATGTTTAGTCGAGATTTGAAGGGAGCTACGCGAAGTGGAAATCCATTTAGAAGAAATTTAGATTCAGGTGTTGAATAAAGTCCTTTGTTGGAAACGTTTGATAGTGATAAAGAAAGTAATAGTTTGAAGATGCCTCAAGGTGCACCGCAAATGGTAAATCAGGGTATCACAGGAATACCACATCCATCCGCTCCACCTCTGCCATCACCTCCACCTCCACTATTCAATATGAAGAATTCTATGAAGATGCCCATATTCAAGGGTCTAGAACATAAGACCTTGATCAATTTTGGTTGTAGCAGATGTTGTGTGGAAGTCACAACAAATAACAGATGATGACCTGAAGAATGCAGAGTTAGTCACAACATTGAAAGATAGAGCGTTGAGCTAGTATATTAAGTATTGTTCAACTCATCCAACTGTGATGCTAAAGGATAAGAAGGATGCACTAAATAATGAATTCAAGAAGCCTAAATCGTAAGCCCAGATAGTAATAGAGGTCAAATAAATCCAACATAAGGTGAATGAGACTATGTGGGATTTCGATCAAAGGTTGAAATGTTTGCTACAATAGGTTAATATACAGATCATAGATGAAGAACACAAGGATTAGTACACTGCTTCACTATTACCCCATTTGAGATTGCCACTATCACAGTAGAAGATTGGAATGCAACCTAAGGCACTAGAGATTGCTATGAAATTGGAAGCCTCATCCACTCAAGATACGAATCTGGAAATGCAATGGATTCAGTCACAATTGGCTAGCCTACATATGGAGCTGCAAAGTCTCAAGAAGGGAAAAGAAGTCTAGAATGAGGTCTGCATAGAAGTATGGTGTTTAAAATGTAAAGGCCATGGTCACGACAAGGATCATTGTCTGGTATATCAAAATTATCTAGTTGGGGGAGGTCTTATCTCCCTCAAGCCAGTAAATACCACTAGGATGAGTACAGGTGTGGTACCATGGTGCACTATTTTTCAGATTACAGGAAAGAGTATGATGGACAATTGTCATTTGTTAAATAAGTTTGTGCAGAATCCCAAACAATTGTTTTACAAATTTCTCAAATTGCTGGTCATGACGAGCACAATTACCGAAGTTATGAATTGATGATGGACAACACACCAACCTATAGAGTACAGATGGAGGCACATCCTTAGCAAGATCAAGGCACAACTACAGTACATAGAAGATTCTAGGGATGAGGAAAAGGACAAGCAGGAGGAGCTGGAAGAGGCCGAGGCCAGATCATTTGTTACAATTATGGAGAACCAGGTCACTTTACGTGAGGTTGTCATAATCCATCACACCCCTCATGTCAATATTTTCGATAGTTTGATCATGTCATAGAAGATTTTCTTGTGCTCATCGCGAAAATGCAAGAAAAGAAGACATAGAATCAACAACCTACTCAGAAAATCTAGATGATGAGATCAGAAACACACAAAGATGGACCCAATGTTAATATTGTTACGTGGAGTAGTATAGCTACCGAGGAGAATAAAGGGAAACAACCAAAGCAAAGTGTATGGGTACATAAGGTTGCTGACAAGGATGTTGGATTCAAATTAAATAAGGAAAATGAAATGTTTATGGAGGATAAGAGGAGCTTTGTAGATCCTGGAGCTTCTACATCGAAGGCTCAGAGTACATGTATGGAGAAGCCTGAATAAATCCGCACTGCGCAAGAAACAATCCTTCATTTCTAACATCCTTCTTATAGACCTACATGAAGCTCCTAAGGTATAAAAAAGGAGTAGAGGGACTGCAAGAATTTATAGATAACTACACTAGCAAGGATAAGCCATTGTCGGAACAACGTGCAGTACATAAGGTGGAAAAAAGTAAGAAAAGGATTG
Organism: Pinus taeda; assembly: GCA_000404065.3. NCBI lineage: Eukaryota > Viridiplantae > Streptophyta > Pinopsida > Pinales > Pinaceae > Pinus > Pinus taeda. Next base: position 49,318 of record APFE030159855.1, read on the forward strand.
GTCGTGAAATGAGATTGACTGCCGATATTGGAGAATTTGGGATCAGGTAATCCTTGATATTGGTCTGATGCCAATGTTTTATTAAAGAAAATCTGGGAAAGAATGGGAAGACCAACACTACGGTGGTCCCTAATCTAGCTGAGAATGGTGAATCAACAAAATATTATTCCTATGGGGTGCCTACATGGAGTGACTGTGGATATTGAAGGGGCGCGTGACATAACTAATTTTGAAGTGATCGAAATAGTGGATGAAAGTAATCCATAACTAGTGTTGCTTGGAATTTATTGGGCATTTGATATAAACGGAGTCATCAATCTCAAAGAGTGCAACATGTAATTTGAGAAGAAGGAACTAAGGGTTATTGTTCCATTGGATTCATTCTAGGGTGTGCGATATATTGAACTAGTCCAACATTATTATGAGGATGAAAATATTGAGAAAATCTATAAGCTTACTATGAGAGACAAGGATCAGATCAACCCTATGGCAGATGGGTGAATTACTTGGGAGAAGGACAACTCTTGTAACTTAAATTCATATGAGGAGCTTGAGCACTAGTAGAATAGATTGTATGAGGTATGATCGTTGCGATGCAACAAGCTTAATAAGTCACTATGATGTATATCCACTGAGGTATGCAGCTTACCGTATTATGATGGTTTATAAGATGTCAATTTATAAGAGCTACGCTTGCCATATGGTGGGGTACGCATGAGAACAACTTTACAAACTGGAAGGAATATCGATGGATGATAAAACAGAGGTTTGGATATGCCAATACCCGCATTACAGAGAAATATACAAGAAAGGATGATCCACGTGACCATCTGGATCGATGGATGAAAGCATGGGGAAAATAACCATAGCTAGAATGAGTTCACATATTTTGCCACATTTTGGATACTATTCTGATGAACTGGTATCTAGAAATAGAGTTGCGATGTGGAACCACAAAGTGGGATGTTCTGAAAGAATTTTTTATGTTAACTTTCAGTTTTGAGGATGGATTTTAGTGTATTGATAAAGCGTTACAGGAGATCAAAGTTGTAATATTCAAAATTCCAGAAGAACATGTCACGTGTGTACAACCAAACTAGATTACACAGTTGCACCATGCTCTGGAATGCTATAATTTGACCACGGAGGAAGGTGAGGAAGATCCTAGTAACATTAGTATTCCTAAGTTAGAAGGACATCATGAAGTCATGGGGCCTAAGGTAGAAGTCAGTGACATATCAAAGCCCTTGAAGACTAAGAAGGTGAATATGGGGTCAGAAGCGCAACCGAAGTTCGCAAACATAGGTGAGTATTGGGATGAGGACACAGTGGGCAAAGTCACGGACTTATTGCGGGAGTATCATGACTTTTTTCTCACCAAGTTCTCTGATCTAAAGGGGATAGTAGGTGATCTCGATGTCATGAATATCACTCTGAAGCCAGATGTGAAGCCAGTGAAGTAGCTCCCATATCGGTTGAATCCTAAGTACAAGTAAAAAGTGTGCAAAGAATTGGATAAGATTCTTGCAGTCGGTATTATTGAACCTATCAAGGAATCAGACTGGGTTAGTCCTATGGTATTTTAGTAAAAGAAGACGAAGGGTGAAACTCGCATCTATGTGTATTTAAGAAAGTTGAATGATGCTTATGTTCATGATCCATTTCCTACGCCATTCACAGATGAAGTATTGGAGAATGTTGGAGGTCAGGAAGCCTATTCGTTTACCAATGGGTTCTCAGGGTATCATCAAATCAAGATCATTCCAGAGGATCAAAGTAAGACTACCTTTGCTACTAATTGGGGATATTTTCAGTATACATTTATGCCTTTTGGACTTAAGAATTCCCCTGCAATCTTTTCTAGGGTGGTAGTCGTAGCTTTCAAAGAATTTATTCATAAGTTTTTGGAGGTTTACTTTGATGATTAGACAGTGTTTGGGTTAGTAAACAAACATGTTTCTAGTCTCTGCCTCATGCTGGATACTTTTTGAAAGTATCAGATATCCCTTAATCTAAAGAAGTCCATATTCTGTGTACCATATGCAATAGTTTTGGGCCATGTTGTCTGTAAGCAAGGGTTGATGGTAGACCCCACCAAACTTGCAGTTAATGTCAATTTGGAGCCTTCGAGGAATGTGAAATAGTTGCGCGTGACCTTGGGTCACATAGGATATTATAGGAAGTTCATCAAATAATATGCACATATTACTGCGCCCATAGAGATATTGCTAAAGAAGCATGTGATGTTTTGCTAGGAGATGATTACTAGAAGAGCTGGGATGTATTAAAGGAAAAAAATGGTCACAACGTCTATTCTAGTGTTCCTTAACTGGAAGAAGGAATTCCACATCCATGTAGATGCATCCTGCATAGCATTAGGAGTTGTGTTAACCCAGACAAGCGCAGGTGATATTGACCATCTGATAGCGTTTGCGAGTAGGAAGTTATCTAAGGAAGAAAAGAATTATTCAACCACAGAGCGCGAAGGATTGGTAATGGTGTACGCACTCCTAAAAATCAGGCACTATTTGTTGGGTGTGCACTTCAAAATGTACACATGACATTCTGCTCTAAAGTACCTGGTCAACAAGCCTGTGTTGGGGGTAAATTTTTTTCGATGGCTCTTGCTCTTCAATAATATGAATTTGAAGTAGTTGTGAATCCAGGACAATTAAATGTTGGACCAGATCACCTCTCGCACATTGAGAATGGTGACGAGCCTATAAATCTAGATGAAGGATTTCCGGATGTGCGGCTCTTTTCTATGCATGTCACAGATGAAAAATTTGTAGGCATAATCCAGTTCTTGTCTACAAATACAACTCCTTAAGGGTATACAACATAGCAAAAGAAAGAATTGGTGGTTAGGGATGCATAATTTTCTGCCATCGAAGGGAACTTATATAAAATGCGATCGAATGAAGTGTTATGTATGTATGTCTTGGATTATGAATGACAAAGTATCCTTGTTGGAGCACATGGAGGGGTTGTGGGAGGACATTATGCGGGAAGAGAAACTGCGCAGAAGATCCTACGAGAAGGACTATGGTGGCTGACTATGCATAAGGATTCCAAGGATTATTACAGGGCATGCGATGTCTATCAAAGGATAGGGAGGCCATCACGAAGGGATGCATTACCTCTGAACCCACAAGTGCATTGCAGGACTTCAAGAAGTGAGCAATAGACTTCGTGGGACCAATTCAACTACTTCGAAAGAAGACAAGAGAAAGATACACCACTAGAGCAACTAAATACTTAACCAAGTGGGTTGAGGTGCATCTCGCGAAGTATTTTAGTGTGGTCAGAACTATGAAGTTCATTTTTGAATACATTATGTCTCAGTTTGGCTTCCCTAAAATTTTGATGAGCGATAAGGGTTCACACTTCTTGAACGAAATGATTATTGCCTTCATTAAAGATTCCAAATGTATCACCAGAAGAGTATGTCACATCACCCTCAAGTTAATGGAACAGTTGAAGCCTTTAATAAAATCATGGAGAATGCCTTAACGAACATTTGTAATGCAAAACAGAATGATTGGGATGTGTGCATACCAACTATTCTCTGGTTGTATAGAAGTACCTATAAAATATTGACTGTACAAACATTGTTTAGACTTGTTTATGGACAAGAAGTTGTTATGTCGATGGAGTACATCATGCCAAATTTGCAGATTGTTTCAGTTATAGATATGGTCAACCAGGATACCATGGAACAATGACTTACACAGCTAGTTGAGTTAGAAGAAGATCAATTCTTGTCAGGTTTTCATCAGTTAGTGCAGAAGGATCACGAAAATGCATGGCATGATCACCATATTAAGCAACACACCTTTAAGAGTAGGGACCTAGTATTTTTGTATGAGAGTAAGTTCACAAAGTTTCCAGGAAAGTTCCAAATGCATTGATTGGGGCCCTATATCATCAAGGATATTATGGATGGAGGCGCAATTCATCTCGTGAAGCTAAATGGGGAGTTGTTTCTAGGAAAGGTTAATAGGAGACAGTTAAAGTTGTATAGGGGTGATCTCACCCCTGCACAATGATTATATGAATGCAAGATAGTCTTAGTACTTCAGGCAGTTGCAAGGGAGTGTGGAACTATAAACTACACTTCCATAAGTATGTTTGTACAAAGTGAATGAGGTATGCAATGAATCAAGGAAAGGTGTAAAGGAGAACTATGACGAAGTAGTTGTGTTAGAATGGTGGGCCCTGCGCAACCTAGCCAAAATGTGACCATTGGAAGCATTGTAGATGATTGTTTATTTTTCCATTAAATGGAGTGGGTGGGGGGGGGGGGGGGGGAATTTGAGACACGTATATTTAGAATGTATGCCAAACGAGCATTAATGACAGGAATTTGGAGGAACGGGTGGGATTTTAATTCAAATTGGGTTATAAATACAACATCTCGCTCCACATTCGAACACTTTGCTTCCTAAGAATTTTCCTTGAGATTTTGTGCATTAACTTGCCCCAAAAGAATTGTTGTTGTTTGTAGAAGATTGGGAAATACTTTGAGAGAAGGTTTCACAGCTAGGATTCAGGAATTTAACTGATTGGCGGAGCAAAAGATTCCTTGAGAGAATGACTACAACCTGGCCTGAACTTGAGCCAACCCAACATGTGCCTACCAGTTTTCCTACTACAACGCCTAATTTGTTGACACCTAAACCATATTCTTATACAATAGGAGAGAAGAAGAAAAAGAATCCCTAGCAAGTTCCAGCGTGGAAATCATCGTGCAAAAATCTAATAGAGGTCAAACAAAATGTAAAAATGGATAGAACCAAGAAGCCAACAAAACCCGTGGACTTAGATGAAGAAGAGCTCACCATGGGGATTGAATAAATTGATGTCAAAGAAAAAAAACCTATAACTTAGCTACTATCTTATATACCGACAAGGAAATCTTTAGCCAAGGCTCCTAGAGATTTGGATTCAACGAAGTTCATTGTCTCTACACCATTGCTGCCAGAAAATGTACCTTTTGAGGGCAATCTGCTGGCCCAAATTTTGTATTCGAAGATGGAAGACTAGGACTTGGGGGACCACGTGAAAGTTCCCACAGTTGGAGCCGAGAAAATACCTAAAGAAGGTCTACTATGAAGAATCAAAGGTTACATGCCTTAAGCCAATGAAATGGGTGGTCGGAGTTGGGTGCACGAGGCTATTAAACATGTCATGGGTATCAAATTTCAGCCACAACACCATTAATATTGTTTGTGTGCGTATATTATTAACGTTGGTTCATGATGGACGAGTTTGTTTGGGAGGGTCCATCCCAATCACGAATATGTTGATTCATTGGATAACACTCTTGCCATATCAAGGAATAGACCTTGTGGATGCTTTCATAGGAAAATGACAGGAGAAGAAGTTATCAGATTAGATGAAGAGTGATTTTAGGCTAGTGACTAGGTCATGTGGTTATGGAATTAGTTCCATCACAGATGGCATGGTGCATTTCACTTCACAGATATTGACATGGAAGATAATGAGGAAATGTCACGTTGATGAAGTGTCGGCGGTGGTGGTATCTCTGGCAGCACAGTGTGCCAAGGGAGTCCAAGATAATTAGGCTAAGTATTTGTGTCATCATTTTTTGGAATATTGTTGAGAGGCTAAGGACTAGGGCAAAGCATTTCATTACACCTGACTACATTTTTTGATTGTGCTAGTGGCATGGAGGACAACAGAGGAAAGCTAGTTTCCGCAGCACGATCCTGATCTATGTGAGGCCGCAAAGTTCACCTCATTGTGGGTGACCAAGGAGCCTGAGTGTGTCATCGAGACAAAAATATTTTGGGTCTTGTTTGAATCAGAGTTGAGGATGGTGATTAACTTACGACCATAGTTACAACCAAGTTTGACATGCAATATGCCAATGGTACTGACTTCAAGGCATATTTTCATAATCTCCATATCCGTGCGAGGAAAAATTCCATGGGTACATGGTACAAGTTGCCATACTTGGTCATCGAAGATGAAATTATGGGGGTCATCAGTAAATGGCTGAGCGACTCGCTCACTTGATTTGATGCGGGCGCAGGGAGCAGTAAGGTTGTTGAAGGTAAAACAGAGAAAACCATAGTTGTGATGGAAACACCAAAAGATAAGAAGAAAGAAACACAAAAGGCTTTCACGAAGGAAAGGGATGCAACCAAGGAAAATTCTGCATAGCAGAAAGAGGCTTCTGCAAAGGAGAAAGAAGCAACACAAGAGAGGGTCTCTACCAAAAAGACAAAAGCACCAAAGGAGAAAACTGCCACTATGTCGCAGGCCACAATTGACCTTTGTGAATCTGACATGAAGCGCTGCAATGTAGAGGGAGAAATAGAAGGTGAAGAGAAATGGGGTGCCATCTTGGAGTCCCCCTTGATTTTCAAAAAGAGGCAGAAGTGGAGTTGTTGGGATAGGGTACCTAGTTTCAATTTTTGACAGTTAAGTCAATTTTTGTAATAAGTTTTGTTAAATAATGTAAAGACTCGGCGAAACATGGAAGTAGAGCATGAAGATAAGAGTCAAAGGAGATTTAACTCCTTGTATGGGTAAGTGATAGGTTAGTTTTGGGACTCACCCATGGTATTGTAATGAAAAGGCTATATATAGTTGAGTCTTAGCATGTCTTAGAGAACAACTTTTGATAGAGAATCATTGTAAGGGAAATATGTTAAGGCAGGAAAAGTTTGTTTCCTGTACTTAGGCGAAAGTTGAAAGATTTTGCAGCTATATGCGTAGAGATCTTGGTAAGTCCCAAGCTGAGTGCACAGGGTGGAAAGAGTCTGTAACTGAATGTTGAATCTAATAAAGTCTGTTTTGGATCGAATCTATTGCATCTATGCCTTGTTCCTTTTTTTGTTTAAGTTTGTGCATCCTCACTCAATAACCTGTTCTCTATGAATTAAAGTGTATTTACTGGAAAAAATTGTGGGATCTATAATATTTATGCACAATAAGGGTAATTAATTGTTTAGAAAAGGGTAGATCTACACAAAGGTAGCTCTAGGGATATAATTTATTGCATGACAATAGTAAATATGTACCTTTTATGCAAGTTAAGTATGATCATGTGCCTTCATGAAGATCTGAAGGTCATTTCAATAGAGTTGCATTAGTTGATAGTTGGAAGGAATAGATCTTTGTGAAGGCAAATCTAAGTTATAGATCCTCGGAAATACCATCACACAGGCCTCTAGATGCAAAAACCTGGTTATATCATCCTCTAATACTGCTTCGAGTGAGATTGCATCCTGTGCTACATAGGTTGTTGCCGAAAGGGCAAGCAATTAGGGTTTTCTTGGTTGACGTGAATAACTTTGAACTTGGGTCAAACCCCCTTAAGCCAACAAATGGTTCCATTGCTGGGACCAGGATTAATATAAGGAATGTGTGATGTCGAATAAGTTGTTCCCTACCAAGAAAGAAATTGAGAAGTGGCTCAATCGAAAGGAACACACATTTGTAGCGCAAGAGAACAGAAATCTATAGTTATCCAAGAACCAGTGGTTGAGTAGATACCTATACTCAGACGAAACCGAAAACTTTTATGTTTCTTCCCTAGCGAATTGCACGAATGGCTGTCTAGATTGGCAGATAGTTAGGGTATGTGGAGAGTTGACGACCATATTGTGTGGACTCCAAATCTGGTGAGGCACTAGAAGCTTCAGAAAACAACATCACATGCATCATTGATCACTTTATTGGTAGAACACTCAGAGCATTTCTGACCGAGTTTGCAATTGATACAACTATCAGTTACAGTGAAATGCATGATATCTTCAAGGGACCGTGAGGTAAGTACTTGAAATCATTAAAAACTTGGATTAAAATGTTGTTATGTGAAAAATATGTTATTCTATTACCTTGATGTTTGGAACTACACGAAGTGGAAAACCCTTCATACAGAACAAAGAATCAAGCTCTGAGTATAGTTTGTTTATTAGATCCCCTTCGATTGACAATGAAGGGACAATCCTAAGTACACCCCAGAGTGTGGTACAGTTGAGTACGCAGGGTACCTGCAAATAACCCATTCATCACTTCACCTCCACCTCCACCTCCACCACATACACCTACACCTTCACCTCAACCTCCACATCCACCATTCAACATGGAAAAATCAATGAAGATGTCAATTTTTATAAGGGTAGTGAGAAAAGAACCTGAACAGTTCTAATTCATTGCAGGTGCTGTGTGCACAGCTGGTCATAGCCTTACAAGACCAAGCATTAACATGGTACATCAAGCATTGTGCTGATAACCCTAACGCGACAATGGCAGAAACCCAGCAAGCACTAAATAAATGGTTTGGAAAGCCTAAGTGAGAGGCATAGTCCGTAACTGGGTTCAAATAAATTTAACAAAATGTAAACAATTCATCCTGGTATTTTGATCAAAGGTTGAAATTCCTAATTAGGCAGGCCAATATGGTGATCTCATATTCCCAGCATCGCGACTGGTATATTATGTCGCTCTTACCACACTTAAGACTATTGTTGTCACAACAAAACATAGCAACCCAATCAGAGGTAGTAGATATCACGGTGAGGTTGGAAACCTCACCAACAAAAGATACAAACATTGGAGTCCAACAGATTCACTCATAGCTAGAAAGACTACACTTGGAGTTGTAGAGCCTGAAGAAAGGAAAGGAGGCCCAGCCTAAAGTTCACGCAAGAGTTTGGTGCTTGAAATGTAAGGGTCATGCGCATGATAAGGATCATTGTCCAATTTATTAGAATTATCTTATGGGGGAGGGACTGCCCCTAAAAGCCATAAAATATCATTGGGCCGAGCATAGGAGTTGTGCCATGGTGCATTATTTGTCAGGTTACTTGATAGCATGCAACAAATAATTGTCATTTACTATAGAAGGTTGTACAGACCCCCAGCAATTTTTTTACAACTTCTTCAAGTCTGTAGGTCATGATGAGCACCATTTCTGAAGTTATGAATTGATGATGGATAGAACCCCTACCTACCAAATGCAGGTAGAAAATTAGCCTCAAGAGTAGGGCTCAGGTGCAGCACACAGAGGCTTCCAAGGTCGTGGAAGAGGAAGAGGAGGAGGGGACGGCAGGGGTCATGGCCATATTATTTTCTATAACTGTGACAAAGCGGGACACTTCGCATGAGACTTCAAAAACCCCACACATCCATCAGGTCAATATTGTAGACATTTCCAACATGTGATAGAAGATTTCTCGATCCTTATAGCAAAGATGGAAGCAAAGAAGACACATACCCATCAGCCTACGCAAGACATCCAGATGATGAGGTCGAAGCCTTGTGAAGAATATCATAGTGCAAATATAGTGACAAGAAGTGGCATGGCCACAAGAGAAGACAAGGCTAAACGTTGGGTGCATAAGTTTTCCAATGAAGAAGTAGACTTTGACCTTAATAAATCTGAAGAGACCTTCATGGAAGAAAACAAGATATTCGTTGAGGCCTCCACCTCAGGAAGATAGGAGAAACTGTCAGAAACTAGTACGATGGAGTAGGTAGATCCCTCGTTGTTAGCCACTTTCCTAAAAGCATGTATGAAGTTACTACGTGATAAGAAGGCAGTAGAAGGGATCCAAGAGCTAATAGACAAGTGTGCAAATAAATATAAGACCCTTACTGAGCAACGCATTGTGAGAAAACTTGGTAAGCATGAGAAACGAATGGGGCGCGAAATGAGGTTGACTACACAAATAGGAGAGTATGAAATGGACCAAGTAATCTTGGATCTAGGGTCAGATGTAAATGTGCAGCCTAAAAAAATATTGTTGTAGTGTTTTCTTCTCAAAGATGTACGAAAAGAATCTACTTTAGACTATGGATGACAAACAATCTCAACAATATAAATGGTTGCTAAACATTGTAGAGCTACAACAACTGATAGAAACAAAACCTACCAAACTACTAATCTATGTCACAATCATAGTTAAATGGCAAAAAGAAATAGTAATAACTCCAACCATCCAATGGAAACTAGATATACAAAGAATAGATTTTATTATAACAACTGTGAAGGGAACGAATAAATGTTACCAGTCTCCCTCTATGGGATGGGTTCTTGGCTATCTTCAAACTGCATCAGCTTGTGTAGAGTCTCTCTCCTTAGTAATGTGTAAAACCAACAAATAAAATGTTTGAGCTCAATGGGAACTCAAATGGAAGAAAAATGGTGGTGGACAATGAAAATAATCAGAGTTACAGCAATGAGTGCAATAATGAAAATAATCAAAAGTGAATAATGACTTGAAAACCCTTCTATTTATAACAAAATATTGAGTTATCCTCGAATAATGAGAAATAATAAAATATTATTAACCCCATTCTTGGAATAACTACTTAGAATATTTTATCATATTTGGTTAGGAGGGAGAAAGTCTTTAAACTTTTATTCATAAATAATAAATAAATAAAGGATTTATTTATCATCTCAAGAAATTGGCTAAGGAATAATAAACAAATAATGATTTATTTAATTATTCCTAATGGATTTAGTCAAATTTAAAAAAGAATAATAATTAATTAGTGATTAATTAATTATTCTTAGAGAAAAATAAGATAACTAATGATTTTTTTGTTGATTTTCATAATTGGGTCAAATATGATAGGGAATAATAATTGAACAATGGTTTAATTAATTATTCCTAGAAGAAAATCAAATAAATAGGGATTTATTGAATTACTCTTCATGGTTTAATTATAAAATACTTAACAAATGTGGTTTATTAAGTAATTTCTCACAGTGAAAGCAATTTTACTATGGTAAAATTGGCTTTACATGGTGTACTTCGATCCATCTAGTAAATTAGGCTAGATGATCAATTTTTTGGTGATAACAGATTGTTTTCCAACGTACGAGCGTTAGGAGCAAAACGTATGAATAAAGTACATTTTAAAGACACAATCACTAGAAGTATGTTGTAGAGACACAATCACTAGACAACAGAGTCAAGTTAGAGAGAAAGAGAGAGACTATTAAAGTTGAAGCAAAAGAGGATAGGGACAAAGGGGGTGAGACCAATGTAAGTCTCTTTTTATGTTGTGGTACCAGATTTCAATGACGTGGGGGAGGCATACCCATACTCACCGAGATAACTTAGTAAAAAAATAATGGTGTTCCGAGAAACATAAAACTGATGAATGAAGTGCATGTTGAATGGTACATGACATGCTGGCATAACAGAGCAAAAAAATAATACAATGTGTCCCATACACATAATGCAATTGGAAAAACATGAGCCATGAGTGAATACAATAATATCTTAGTACATGAGATATAATGACCCTTCCCTCAAAAAATGGGTGGGAGGTAGGGTAGAACAACTGAAGAAGCCCTGCTGAATAGGGAAGGTCTCTGCAAAATTGAATGGATCATCTAAAGGAGACTTGAATGCTATGAACACTGCATTTGGTAGGAACCAAACGCATCAAGTTTGTGGAACTGAATATGAGGCTGTCGCATAATAGGATTGCATCTGGGCATGTGGGGGACTACCTGAAGGGCCACCCCCTCATGAGGTATGAAACATCTCACACACACTTGGGAATCACTAGTTCAATCCGCTGTATCACTAGACCATCAAGTGTATGAATCACTAACATTAAAAAAACAAGTAAAATGGCAATAATGAGTCCCTTTGCTTGATTTGAGGTGCCAAACGAGAATGGAAGGTGGAACCAAGATACACCACCCTCTAGGCCATTCTTCTAGAATAAATGAGCTAATGCCGAGAGAATAGGGCATGCGATATGTGAGGTAATGAGGATCCTCAACTAAGGCATGAGGGAAAATAGTAATGTGGCTAATGGAATGACACCAAGGATGATGGAAAAAGTGGTACTGAGGGACAAATAGATGACTTCCCTTGTTAGAGCATAAAGTGCATGGTTGACCTAGCGGTGACTGACTTAACTCCGAAGGGGATGGGGACAGTATGACTAGAGGCCAAAATGGGTAATACAGGATGAACGGTATACCAGTATGAATGGAATAGTGTGACATGATATACTGGTATGTTGAACAGACTCCATGGATGAAAGGGTGACTCATCGCGAATGCTTGAACAAGGGTGACCCGATGATGCTGCCACACATAATAGGCCTCTCGGGGACCATGAAAACATGAGTAAATGATGGTTACTCATGACAAAAATCAACACATGGTATGAAAAGTATTAAGAGGACGTGGTCCTTAAAGCACAAGTGTCACTTTATGAAGAAATTTGATTTTGAGAGGCGACGAAGTGACCCTTCTTGGAAAAATGGCTTCCTGGTGAAGTGTCAAATCATCAAAATAAATTATGAAACCTACCTAAATGCACGACATAAATAAATACACACAAATCAATGGGCTTGAGGTAGAGTGCACTAGGAGAATTAGGAAGGAAATGGCCTTCATAATCCTCAAAAATATTCCCCCTTGCCTAAGTGCAAGGGCAGTTAGGGGTAGACATAGCTTCGATGATGTCCTCATCAGACTGGAAGATGGACGGATGAGAGCAATACTGACTACATGATGCAGTGGCATTACCTGGTGCATCGACCTAAGAAAGAAGGTTCACATGCACATCATCTAGAATGGTAGATGACGATCTAGTAGATAGAGAATCTATGTATGTTGAGACTTGTGATTCTATCGAAAGAGGTTTGATAGAAGTGCACGTAGAAACCTTAGAAAGGTTTTCCTATGAGGAACTCAAGGATGAAGACATGTAAAGAATATGACCTATGGTGTCCATCATCTCGACATCAGAGGGAGGGATCATGATGGTGGGACGAGAGTCCCCCTATTCTGCTTGACTAGGGGTACCAGAATCCATGGGTAGAGGAGTAGGGGTCAGGGAAAATTTTAAGAACCCCCCCTAAATTTACATGTATAATAAATGGGTGAATCTCCATGGTATATAGGAAAAATGGAAGGTGATTTTATCAATAATATGATATGTATATATAAT
>APFE030159855.1:73442-107966 GCA_000404065.3 Pinus taeda
CATGTTGGACCTTCGTTCAGGAAATCATCAAATCATAATGAAGACTGAAGACATTCTGAAAACAACATTTAGAACTCATGAGGGTAATTATGAATTTTTTGTCATGCCTTTTGGTCTTACCAATGCACCTTCTACATTTTAAGGTTTGATGAATTCCATTTTCAAACCCTTCCTTAGAAAACTTGTGTTAGTATTTTTTGATGATATACTAATCTACAACAAGTCTTGGAAGGATCATGTTTAACATGTTGATAGAGAGCTCAAACTATTGGAGGAGAAACAATTATATGCAAAAACCTCCAAATGTTTCTTTGGAGTACAAGAGGTGGAATATTTGGGTCATATTGTATCTAATGAAGGTGTTAAGGTAGACCCTATCAAAATTAAATCCATTAAGGAATGGAAAATCCTCACATCTATAAAGCATCTGCGAGGATTTCTTGGGTTGACAGGTTATTATCGCAAGTTTGTTAATAATTATGGGAGAATAGTAGCCCCTCTAACAACATTACTAAGGAAAGATGTGTTTTCTTGGACTCCAAAAGAAACGAAAGCCTTTGAACATATTAAAGAGGCAATGTGCCAAGCACTGATCTTAGCTACACCAGACTTCACAAAAACCTTTATTGTGGAATGTGATGCCTCGGGAAATGGAATTGGCATCGTTTTAATGCAAGAAGAAAGACCCATTTCTTTTGAAAGTCATCCAATAAAAGGAAAGTGTTTACACAAATCTATTTATGAGAAGGAAATATTGGCAATACTACATGCACTTAAGAAATCATGACCTTACGTAATGGGAAGACACTTCAAGATAAAAACAGATCATGATAGTCTTAAATACTTTTTAGAACAAAGATTATCTTCAGAAGAACAATGAAAATGGGTCACAAAGATGTTGCGTTATGAATTTGAAATCATCTACAAAAAAGGGAAGCAAAATGTTGTTGCAGATGCACTCTCAAGAAAGGATGAGAATGTGGAAGCATTTCTTTGTTCCATTTCTATTATCCAACCAGCTTGGATAAATGAAGCAAGGGATGAATGGAAGAATGACAAAGAAGTGTGGTAACTCATTCAAAATTTTCAGCAAGATCCTAGTACATTTGATACATTTAGCTGGAAAAATGATTCTTTATGGTACAAAGATTCTTATGTAATTGCACACATGTCCGTTAGGAGGGCATTCAATATTTTTAAAAACTTGCCACAGGGTTGAGAAGAATTTTTTTTGGCATGGCCTTAAATATAATATTCAAAATTTTGTGGTGGAATGTTTAGTTTTCCAACAAAATAAATTTGAGACAATTAAGACCCCAAGTCTATTTTAACCTTTATCCATTCTGAATCAACGTTGGGAGGAGGTTTCAATGTATTTTATCACAGGTTTACCCAAGTCCAAAGGAAAGAGTGTCATCATGGTGGTAGTTGATAGAGTTACCAAGTATGCACACTTTTGTGCATTATCTCATCCATTTAAAGCTAGTACATTTGCTACGGAATTTATGGAAATAATTCGAAAGCTACATGGAAACCCAAAGATTATTGTAAGCGATAGAGATCCTATTTTCGTTGGAAATTTTTGGACAAAATTATTTTCTTGTCTCGATATTCAATTAGCTCGTAGATCATATTATCATCCTCAATCTGATGGGAAAACTGAGATAGTGAACAAATTTTTGGAAGGATACCTTTGTTGCTTTGTATCTGATAAACAGAAACAATGGGCCAAATGTTTCCTCTTGATGAATGGTGGTATAACACTTCCTTCCATACTACAACAAAAATGACCCCATTTATGGAACTTTATGGATATATCCATCGTCCATCACATCATATTTAAGAGAAAATTCTAAGTTTCAAGCATTGGAAGATCACATCAAGCATCAACAAAAAGTTTTCCAACTCTTAAAGGGTAACCTAAATTTGGCGCAGAATAGAATGAAACAATAGGAAGATCAGCATCGCAGTGAAAGAAGTTTTGATGTAGGTGATTGGGTATTTCTACAACTACAACCATACAAAAAAATGTCCCTCAAGCAAGCTAAGAAGGATAATAAATTATCACCGAAGTATTATGGTCCATACAAGGTGTTGCAAAAGATTGTTACTATGGCATACAAATTGCAACTTCTTACATCTTCCTGAGTGCACCCACTTTTCCATGTTTCATGCTTAAATAAGCTTATAGGTGAAAATATCTCAGTTCAAACAATATTGCCAGAACTTGATGAGGAAGGAAAAATCATATTGGAACCTGAAGCAATCACTGAAACAAGAACTCGACATCTACGAAATTGATCAATTTCAGAGTATCTCATCAAGTGGAAGAACTTACTCGCTAAATATTCTACATGGGAGGATGATAATTTTATACAAAAGCATCTAGAACTACTCAAGCATTGAGGACAACACTTTTTTGAAGGAGAGGGGTATGTTAGGTCCCTATTATACTAGTGTATTCCCTTATTATTATTGTCATTGTCACCCCTTATTGTTATTTTTGTGCTCTTAGATTCAGCTTTGATTATATTGTGACCCCTTAGATGCCTATATATAGAAATTAGATCTTGTCATTTTGTATCATTTTGTATAATGTAAAGGGGGTTTCCCCCTCGAAGAGGCTGATTTTGAAGTTGTTGATCTATCTTTTCTTCTATTTTGTGAGTTGGTTGCATAACAATGTCCTGGCACTATCGATGGTGACTAAATTCACAGTCCCATTATCAAGGACTCTATCAAATTCATAAGGACCTAGCCATCTAGTGCAGAGGTTCCCCTTAAAGTCCTTGAATCGCGAATCGCACAGTAGAGCCCAATCTCCTTTTTGAAACACCTTCTTCTTTATGAATTTGTCGTGCCACTTAGCCCTCTGTTGTTGGACGATATTTTTTTGTTCAATGGATGGAAATCTGTTCTCATCAAGTTTATTTAGGTGATTCAATGGTTGTTTCTATGCTGAATCCAAATCTAGGTTCACTTGTAGTGCTGTTCTGAGTGTCTTTATTTCAAAATCTATGGGAAATAAACGATTTTTACCATACACTAATTCGTATGGTGAGAATCTTGTAGTGTTCCTCCATGTAGTCCTATATGCCCATAATGCCTCTGGACGTTTACCAGCCTAATACCTTTGGTGACTAGCCATAATCTTGGTAAGAATTCCCTCAATGACCTTATTGGTGCTTTCCACTTGGCCATTTTCCTATGGATGATAAGGTGAAGTGATCCTATGATAGATTTTGTATTTCTCAACTAGCTTCTAGATCAAATGAGATGTGAATTTTGCTCCTCCATATGTCATTATTTCCTAAGGTATCCCAAAGAAAACAAAAATGTCTTCAAACAAAAATTCCGAAACAACCTGTTCTGTGGCTCTAGTTAGTGCCTCTGCTTCCACCCGCTTTGTGAGATAATCTATGTAGACCAAGATGTAGGACTTTTTTGAAGATGAAGGATTAATTGGCCCTACAAAGCCCAAGGCCCACTTCTCAAATGGATTTAAAACTATCTGAGGGCGTAATGGCATCTCATCCGACTCAAGTGGTTGACTCATTCTCTTACAACTGTCAAATCCCTTCACAAATTTATTTGTGTCCTGAAATGAGGTAGGCCAATAGTAACCTGTTGAAAGCACCTTATACCCTATCCTTTTATCTGATGATCCAGACCAGTGTGATATAGATATCCTTTGATCTAAGAATGCCTTGCACTTTGTTGAATAATTATTTTCTTCTCTTTTGAGGATAGGTGTTTTGGAAATCTTCCTATAGCAAGATATTTAGCTATGTCTACATACCACAGTGAGTGAGTTGAAATAGCAAAGAGATATTCATCGGGAAAAGAATCTTCGACAGACATGCATTCATTATCAATAGTTAGCCTAGAAAGAAAGTGAGCCACTAGATTTTCTTTCCCATGATTAACTAGGATTTTTATATCAAATTCATGTAACAACAATAGCCAACGCGTAACCCTACCATTAGTGACCGGTTTATTCATTAAAAAATGATTGGAAAAGTGGTCAGTGTGCACAAGCACTTGATATCAAGTAATATAGTGTCGAAATTTGGTGATGCAATGTACTACTGCAAGAAATTCTTTTTCTGTCACCATGTAATTTAGTTCAACTGGAGTCAAATTCTTGCTTATGCAGTGGATGGAATATGGTTTTCTATCCTCTAGCTGACCCAATACAACTCCCACGGTAGTATCAAATGCAACTGTGGCTATATGAAATGACAGAATCCAGTTTGGTCCTTGCAAAACAAGGGCTATTGATACATATTTTTTTATTTCTATAAAGGCCTCCTCGCATTTTACTATCCAAAAAAATTACATATCTTTTATAAGTAGAGACGATAAAGGGGATGCAATTCCTGAATAAAAATATATAAACCTTCTATAATACCCTTCATGTCCCAAAAAACTACGTACCTATTTTTTCGTTTTGGGAACTAGAATTTTCAAAATTACCTCTATCTTAGCAGGATCAACTTTAATTCCATCAGCAGAGATAAAATGTCCCAGAACAATTCCTTCATTCATCATCACGTCACATTTTTCGGTGCTTAAAGCAACATTAGTTTGTACGCATCGTTCTAGTACTTTTCCAAGAATAACTAATGTTGTTTCAAAGGCATTGCCATAAGGTGTAAAGTCATCCATGAACACTTGTTGACAGTCATTCAATAGGTCTGAGAATATCCCCAATATCGCCCTTTGAAAATTTGTTGGTGCATTACAGAGTCCAAAAGGATGAACTATGTATGCAAAGGTTCCCCAAGGGCAGGTAAAGGTGGTTTTATCCTGACATTTTGGGGGAATCTGTATCTAATTATAACCACTAATCCCGTCTAGAAATGAAAAGAATTTATTTCCAGACAAGGTATCAAGGACCTGATCTATGAATGAAAAAGGGAAATGGTCCTTTTGGATGGCCTTGTTAGGTTCTCTATAGTCTACATAGACTCTTGACTTTCCATTCTTTTTAAGAACGATAAAAAGTGGTGATACCCACTGAATATAAAAAATTGGATAGATGAAATTGCCATTTAGGAGTTTCTGCAATTCTTCTTTTACTACCTCGTTAAGTGTTGGGTTCATAGGTCATTGTGACTGCATCACTAGAATTTAGCCCTCTTTTAAACATATATAGTGAGTGCACAAGCTAGGACAGATTCCTTTCATGTTTGTGTAATCCCACACAAATGCCTCTTTATACTTCTGTAACAACTGTAACAAAATTTTGTTTTGTTTGAAACTCAGGTTTGAATTAACTTTCAGATTTTTACCTGGATCTATTTCTACTAGGATGTTGTGGAGGTAAATCCCCTCTACGAACAGAGGCGATCCCTACTAGCCCAAATTGGGTCTAGCAAAAATCATACAACACTACCACGCAAGTTCCTAATTGCAAATTAGAGACCAATGATGAGGGCCTACCTGGATTCCAATGCTAATGCTTGTAGAAGAGTTGATGTTCCCACTCCTTTGCTCTGGCAGATCACGATCCCCATGATCTCCGTGAATGGACACCTGCACATACAAAGAACGATACAAACACAAGCATAAAAGCCAATAGATGCAACTATATATCAGTCAGAAAGGATATAACTCATCATCATTACAAAGAAAAATAAGATTGGAACCATAATAATAGTCATCTATTATTGATAAATAAAGAAGAATCCAACCATAGTTCTAACGTCAAATCCTCCTTCGGCTAGGTGATCAGCAACACATGTCTTGCAAAGCTTGTTGGGAATGGGAACAAGCTTCTCTCTCCTTGGTTATTTGGACAAGAATCTCCTTACTTAGATTTGCCCTTATGGGAATGAAGAAGGCTCTTGCAGTATGAAGCTCTTGCTAACTTCACAATTCTCAATCTCTGGAACTCTCGAACTAGATTGCCAAGGAAAATGGACAAGATTTTATAGATGGAGGAAGGGGAGTTGGCATCATCCACAATAATCATAGGATTGGCTTTATCACTAAAGAAGCTTCCATGAGAGGTGGTAAACCACTTCCTCTCTATGGAAATCCGAAGCCAAACTACCCAACTCAAGATAGATTCAGTCCAGGAATTTATTAGGATGAATCTTCCGTTGTTTGTTTGTTAAAAAACACTACCCATTTTGGCTGGCGCGAGTGTGACTCTCTGACAGAGCGCAAACTGGCGTGCCCTCTTTGGAGGATTTCCCCCATTGGTGCAAGTGCTACACTGTGAAATCGTGCCAATGGAAAAAGGGTTGTTTTTATGGATTTTTTGCAGGATATGTCTTCAGGTCAAATGAAGTTCATACTCTGGGGAATACAATGCAATTGTTTGCAGGTCATGTCACTTCTCATAGGTCCCAGAATGAGTCCTCCAAGGTGCAGGAGAAGGGGTAACAGGGACGGTGGCGAATTTCTGTGTAACACATGCTACTCTTGATGTTTAGAGTGGTATTCATAGGTTCAAAGCTCAAGTCTTCCACAACATCTTCCTCCCCCGAGTCCTCAATATAAGTAAGAAGTGGTTGATCCTTTCTCTCATCCTTAAAGTATTGGGCTTTACTGAGGGTAAGAAGTGGCTAGGAGTTTTCTTATTTGGGTTTGAATTCATCCCACGAGGGATTTCCCAAATCCTTGGTTTTGTAGGGGGGACAAAGGTTGAGGTTCTTCATACCATGGCCATCTAAAATTGTCATAAAGCTCGACCTACAACCTTTACATGCATCTGCAGTAGCCAACCAAGGCCTTCCTAAAATCAAGGGATTCCCCCCCCCAGGTTTGATTTGGTATGTAAAATAAGAAATTATACTGGGTACTTCTAGGAATCCACTGTAATAACTACGTCTTCCAACACCCCTTCGGGTTTAACACACGTCCTATCTTCTAATTGTAGTATTGTAGGTGTTTGTCTCATCCTATGCAATCATAGGGTGGTAAAGAATTCTTTAGTCATTACGTTGATTGTTGCCCCTAAATCAATTAATGTATTTGGGATGGGCATCTCATCAATATAAATAGTAACTGTGGATTCCCTCGATCATTATATTTAGTCAACGGAGACTAACCAGACATTAACTCTAATAATTTCCTCATCACATGGGTAGTGACAACATCCTTAAGATTTCTTCTAGGTTTTCTAACGCACAGGTCCCTTACTGTTTTCACATAAATGGAAACATCCTTGATAGCTTGCAGCAGGGGAATCCTTATGTGTAGATTTTTCAACTCTCTTAGAAAATTAGATTCAAGTTGTGAAATCATCCTATTTTTTGATAATCTTTGCAAATATGGGGGGTCCTTAATTACTATAACAGTTTAATCGAGTGATAAAGATGTACCAGCATTATTTGGGTTAGCTATTATAGGTGTAGAAACATCACCATATCCTGTTGTAGTAGTTCCATTAGAATCCATAGGACCATCCTGAGGAGATTCACATTCTTCTTCAGTAATAATAGGAGACGTTTTTATTACTTTTCCTAATCATAGATGGATTTCATTGCATTCAACGGGAGTAATATAGTATGTTTGGAAGGAAGCAGGAGCTTCTAAAGCCTGGGACGCATTGTTATTTTGGTTAGGATTAGGTTGTATAGGTAATTGGGGTTGTATGGGAGGTGTAGCAGAAGGTGTCGAGAGAGGTGACAATTGTAATTTTTGTTGCATCAATAATGGAGGATGGGTTGGACCTAAGGAATTTACTCTCCAATTTTTGGGCCAAGGATATGGCTGAGATGGAGGGTATTGGAAAGGTGGAGAGGGAGACCATTGGTTCCATGGTGGAGGAAATTGAGCTGGAGGGGAAAAGGAGTACTTCCATGGAAATTGTTGAGTATTATACACATTATTCCATGGATTAAAACAAAAATATTGAGACATAACTGGCAGTCATGGCTACCAAGGCTTTCTAGACCCAATGAAGTAGGAGTATTGAAATTCCTCATTTGATTCCTTGAGAATTGCTTTTAGTCTGGGATGCTCTGGACAATAGCCTATAGAATGCTCCAAATCACAAATATTGCACAAATTGATGTCGTTGACTCTACATACCCTCAAGGAATTTTTCTCTTTACATTTCAGGCAGAACACAACCAAAGCATTATCAAGTTCATCATGTGCCTTTTTCACTTGTGTTGTTGTTAGTTGGCCGGATAAAGTACTAAGGAAATTAGTCTTAAGATTTTTTAGTAGATTTCCAATCTCAACTCTGGTCACACCTCCATTTGCAGATTTTTGTATTCAAATGGAGGCATCCCATACCATACTTCTTCCTCATGATGATCCTCCTGAGCATCTTAAGGAGAGTTTTATTATCTCTTCAAATGATTCATGAGATATATCTCCTTTCCCCATTAAATTCAATGTATCAAGGAAGTCATCTCTCATTCCTTGTATGAATATAGTTTTCAAGATTTTTCAGATCCAAATAACTATGTTTAGATCTCTCTAGATTATAGTGGAATCATTCCATATAATCCTCCAGGCTTTCTTCTTCTTTTTGTGTCAAACTAAATATTTCTTCCCTCAAGTCCCTACTCTAACAATAGTCCTGATATTTTGACAAAAATGTGGTTTTCATGTCTCCCCATGTCTGAATATTAGCAGAGCCCAGTCCCATGAACCATCTCAATGCTTCTCCCTTTAGAGTAGTAGGGAACAATTTCTGATTTTGAGCATCCCAAGTATAATCATAGCTCCTACATAGAACATCAAATTCAAACAAAAAAGTATTAGGATCTTCTAAAATCAATCCTTAAAAGATGGAAGGGTTGATAAAGGAATTGTTTTCATGGGAGCTTCACCCCTTATATCATCTATTGGAAATTCAAAGGTGGTAATGGTGGCATATGTCCTATCATTGTTATTATTATTATTGTTAATCATTGTAGCTTCTCCTGATCTCTATTTGATGAGTCTACTCCCAAAAACTGTTTAGGTGGTTGTCCTATGGATGAAGATTCTTGTGATAATTTTTCAGGTTTCTCTAGGGTTGGTTTTTTTACTGCAACACCTGAATATGGGTATTGATAAGTAAAAGAATTTTCTTCAAATTCTGGATGTTGGTGCTTCCTACTAGTTTTCCCTTGGCCTTCGAATCCAAAGTCTTGGCCACTAGTTTCTCCCTGTTGTTCTCGAATTGAATCTATAGTTTTGGGAGTATGTATACTAGTTTGAGGGTGACGATGTCCTAAGATGGAGGAATAAGATACTTTTGAACTTAATATGGGAATAACAACTTTCTATGGTCCTATTTTTCTTGTACCCCTATATGAATTTGAGTGTTCTCTCTCTTCTTTTGAGATTAATTCATGAATGAATGTTTTCCTCCCTAAATATGTGCTTTTCTTGTTCCTTTTATGACCCGTTTTTCCTGCAAATTTATTAGAGTTACTATGTTTCATGTCTATTTTATTCATACACCCTACACATGGACCCTATGTGTAACTATTTCACACTCCAAGTGCCTTAGTTTTTACAGTGCTGAGCTTGCTCAGGTATGTTAGAGTGATGTGTATGTTCTTACCTCTCGTCTTACTGCCCAACATCTGGAAAATTGAGGACACTTCTAAAAGAAAAATTCAAAAGTTTTTACACACCCTAAGTTTTCTAATGATCATAGCAGTGTTCCTACTCAGGTGTGTTAGAGTGATACATAGGTTCTTATCTCTCTTCTTACCACCCAACACATATGCACTAGAAGCACGATACTAACAAAAACACATTGGCTGACTATATCATCAACTGCCTTCCACGGCAACGTCACCAAAAATGTTAAGACAATTTAATCAATTTTTAATTTGTCTAAACCATAATCACTTAATTCTAAACTAGGGTAAGTCTTTTTATTTCAAAGGTGTATGCACTATCTTTGCCGATATATAACATCTAGGGAAAGAAATGTCATTGAACACAATTGCAGAAATTAAAGCACTCATGCAGAAATTAAAAACACATTCTACAGGAATGAAATCCACTCATCACACTTCATGTTTTTCTCAAGGAACAGGAATGCCACACGTGA
The DNA here is from genome assembly GCA_000404065.3 of Pinus taeda. NCBI lineage: Eukaryota > Viridiplantae > Streptophyta > Pinopsida > Pinales > Pinaceae > Pinus > Pinus taeda. Next base: position 83,461 of record APFE030159855.1, read on the forward strand.
TTAATGGAAATGCATCAGCTGATTCAATCTTGTAGTTCTATCAAATCCTATGTAACAACATATACTCAAGTTCAAAAATAGAAGTGCATTTGTGCTACAATTTATACAACAAGAGTAATAAATCCAGATTTAAAGAAAGAAAAAATATTAATCTACTACTGTTGTGATCCCTACTAAAGAGGAGGGCCCTTCCTCCTTAGCAGGGTGCATGGATAGAATGAAAACTAGTTAAAAACTCAACACGAGCTCTGTGTAGACATCACCATATGTGTTATGTATTAGGAAATGACTGAAAGTTACGAGATCAAAATGTCGATAATGTTCTTGTGTTTTCATTCCTTTTCATGGAACCGAACCTTTTTTATAAAGTTTTACAAGACCCAAAAATTAGGGAACAGACCAGTCATGAGAATCTCATGATTCTCACGATGATCAACATTAAGAGTAAAATAGAAATCGTTACAAATAGTTTCCAAATAAAAGACCTATCAAAATTACACCTTATTCTACAATCATAACCGCTCAAATCCTTTAACTTCCCATAGATAATTTCATGATTCTCAACAACTATCTTTTAAGACAACAACCACGGTCTTTGGCAGTTGGGGTGTAACAACATCCTTGAGGTGTAACAACAAAATTTCGTAATGTAACAAGAAATCTTCAGAGTGTAAAAACAAGTAACAACAACAACTATTCATCCCTTAGTCCTTAGTATATGGGAAACACATGAAAGAAAAATCAACATAATATCTCTTCCACAATTACCCTGGTTAGTCATCCCAAAAAGACATCACTTCATTTGATATTTAATGAAAAATGGAAAAATAATATGTTGGAGAGAGGATTTCTCTTATAACTAGGGAAAGTGGTATTTGTGACACAAAGTTCAAAGGTTTAAAGAGAAAATGATAAAAAATAAGGAAAGAGGTGTCTAAGATATGCTCAAAAACTGCACTGAACAATAAGACCCATGATGTGGTTGAAAAGGTTGGGGAGGATAAGACTCTTATTGATATGGGTCGAAAAAGTAGAGTTTCTCGATGCCTCCTTCTATCTTCATTGCCACATCTTCTTGTTCTACCTACACATGATCAAGTGGGGGGGTTTCTAGTGTTAAACAATTTTTTTTCCTTTTATAAATATTTTTCAATGAAAATGATAATGAAATGCAATTAAATATGCCTAATGTAATTTTTTTTGCTTTTGAAAAAAAAATGAATGCAAAAAAGAAAGAAGGAATCATCCCAAGAACAAGAGAGTGCTTTATTTGAAGCCCTCCCCGAAAACAACACCAAAAATTGATGAACCCCTATATTGCAACAAGAATGTTGCAACTCCTTAGGCTATCATATTAAATTATAAACTCAGGGCTTACACAAACTTAAGAGGGGTTGACAATGTATGTGCATCAATCACCATCCTCTTCCTAGTCTGAATCCCTTTGATGCAATTGAAAGAGAGGTTTAACGCGTTGGATGGTCAGATGGGCTTTAAATTGTATCTAATTTGGAGGCCCATCACTGTTACTAAAATTTCCAATAAAATTTTGAACTCACATCCTCCCATTGATGAGTTTCTTGTACCCCATTTATGTCTTTATAGTACTTGTCAAGGAGTTACACTAGCTCACGAGACCACTTACATTTTATGTCCTCAAGTTATTCCTAATAATGATATGGTTTTAGTTTTCCTTGGCATCAACTTCTAGGAATTTCGCATTTAAACTCTCTATGGCATAGCCCCATTATGGTGCACCAAATGTTACCCACAAAAAACCATGAGTTCATGTACGCGAATCCTTGACCCGTTCCCAATAGTGGAAACAACTGTGTGTGGCCTACTAGATTGTGTTACACCTTTTATATATGCATTTTAGTTTTGGCTTTGTGTCTGTTGCGAGAATTTTTCCAATGCATCATATATGCCATAAAATCTTAGAAAAAATTATTAAAAAAACTTCAAAATATATGGTCCTTTTTTTAACTAATCCATGTTTTATTTCTTTCATTATGTGATTTAACCATGGGTATAGCATTTATGCATGGTTATTGAAGGATAGGGTGGTGTTCTAATTGTGACATCCACCTCATCTTAGGTGCATTTCTCTTGAATCTGATTGTAACAACTAAACCCATCTAGAAATGAAAATAATTTCTTTCTAGACAAGTTATCAAGGACCTGATCTATGATGGAAAAGGGAAATGGTCCTTTTGGGTGGCCTTGTTAAGTTCTCTATAGTCTACATAAACTCTCCACTTTCCATTCTTTTTAGGAATGATGACAAGTGATGGTACGCATTGACTATCAAAAATTGGATAGATGAAATTAGCATTTAGGAGTTTCTGCAATTATTCTTTTACTACCTCCTTAAGTGTTGGGTTCATACATCGTTGTGGTTGCCTAACTAGATTGCAACCCTATTTTAAATAGATATGGTGAGTGCATATGCTAGGATGGATTCCTTTCATGTCTATGCAATTCCACGCAAACGCATTTTTATACTTTTGTAAAAACTATAACAAAATTTTGTTTTGTTTGAAAGTCAGGTTTGAATTAACTTTCAAATTTTTACCTGGTTCTATTTCGAACGGGCTACTTTTGATGTTCAGAGTGGTCTTCATATGTTCAAATCTCAAGTCTTCCACAACATCTTCCTCCCCTGAGTCCTCAATACAAGTAACAAAAAGAGGATTACTTATAAAACCATTTATAATATCATCTTTTGTCTCATCCTTAAACTTACTGGGCTTTACCAAGTGTAAGAATTGTCTAGGAGTTTTCTTATTTGGGTTCGAATTCATCCCACAAGGGATTTCCCAAGTCCTTACTTAGTTTTGCAGGGGGGTAAAGGTTGAGGTTCTTTGTAGCCTAGTCATCTGAAATTGTCAAAAAGCCCAACCTACAACCTATAAAAGCATTTGCAGTAGCCACCCAAGGCCTTGCTAAAATCAAGGGATGCCCCCCTAGGTTTGATTTGGTCTATAAATAAGAAATTTTGCTGGATACTTCCAGGAATCCACCATAATAACTATGTCTTCCAACACCCCTTCGGGTTTAACACGAGACCTGTTTGCTAATTCTAGTACGGTAGCTATTTGTCTCAGCCCGTGCAATCATAGGGTGGTAAGTACTTCTTTAGTCATTATTTTGATTGTTTCCCATAAATCAATTAATGTATTTGGGATGGGCATCTCATCAATATAAACAATAACTGTAGCATTCCCTAGATCGTTATATTTAGTCAATGGAGATTGACAATTCATTAACTCTGATAATTTCCCCATCACATGGATAGTGACAACATCCTCAGGATTTCTTATAGGTTTTCTAACACACAGGTTGATTACTGTTCACACATAAATGGGAACATCCTTGATAGCTTGTAGCAGGGGAATCCTTATGTGTAGATTTTCAACTCTCTGAGAAAATCAGATTCAGGTTATGAAATTGTCCTTTTTAATGATAATCTTTGTAGATATGGGGTCATTAATTACAATAATAGTTGGATCGGGTGATACATATATACCAACATTATTTGGGTTAGATGTTACAAGCGTAGCAACATCACCTTAACCTGTTGTAGTATTTCCATTAGAATCCACAGGACCATCCTTAGGAGATTCATATTCTTCCTCAGTAATAATAGGAGAGGTTTTTACTACTTTTCCCGAGTGTAGATGGACTTCATTGCATTCAACAGGAGTAATATAGTAGGTTTGGAAGGAAGCAGAAGATTCTAAAGCCTTAGATGCCTTGTTATTTGGGTTAGTATTAGGTTGTACAATTAATTGGGGTTGTATGGGAGGTCTAGTAGCAGGTGTCAAGAGAGGTGACAACTACAATTGTTGTTGCATTGATAATGCAGCAGGGGTTGGATCTAAGGAATTTCCTCTCCAATTTTGGGGCCAATGATATGGCTGAGATGGAGGCTATCGGAAAGGTGGAGAGGGAGACCATTGGTTCCATACATAGAAAATTTTAGGGGCGAATTTTAGCCCATGGGCGAAATTTAAGGCGTTTCATATTTTAGAGGGGCAAATTTTTAAAATTACACACTTTTCAATAGTTAGCCCAAAATATATTTAAAAAATAAATGATTATTATATTTTAGCCCATTAAAACAAGGGAATATAAACATTGCAAAGCCTGCTTCGCGTGATTTGGTTGTAGAATTTTCTTGGCATCGACCAATTTTTGGTTTAGCCATAAAATTTTATTCTTGGCATCACCCTGATTTCCAGTAATAGGCCCGGAATCACCCTGATTTCCAGTAATAGGCCCGGAATCACCCTGATTTCCAGGAATATGATTGGTTAGGGGCTTTTTCCATTCCTTGGAAAAACAAAACTAGGTTGTATTCTCTGTGGATTTTAGGGTGCAGGGGTTGGCGGATTGATATGTTGAATTTGCATTACATTTGACCAGCATCTAAGGTCTCTTATAGCCTCTGGCCCTCATTGGCACCAAGTTCGGTGGACTCTTGCCGAATGAGATATATAAAATGGAGGATATGGTAAAATTGGACTCATTATCACAGGGTTCGGTGGACTCTTGCCGAATGAGATATATAAAATGGAGGAGCTAGTAAATTGGAGCTCATTGGCACCAAGTTCAGTGGACCAACATCTAAGGCCTCTTATAACATCTAGCCCTCATTGGCACCAGGTTTGGTGGACTCTTGTCAAATGAGATATATAAAATGAAGGAGCTGGTAAAATTGGACCTCATTGGCACCAAGTTTGGTGGACTCTTTCCGAATGAGATATATAAAATGGAGCTGGTAAATTTGGACCTCTCAGCCGACAATTTCTCTGGGGACATTCCTGAATGAGATATATAAAATGGAGGAGCTGGTAAAATTGGACCTCTCAGCCAACAATTTCTCTGGGGACATTCATGGATTCAGACAGTTTCCTAAGCTTGAGGTAATGTTATTGCACTCTAACTTGCTAAATGGTACTAACCCATTGAATGGTAATGTTCTCTCCTTCCTTGGAAATCTCTTTTTGTTGAAAAACTTAACGCTGGCCTACAAACCTTTGGATCAAGGTGTAATCCCGCATGAACTCGGGAACTTGTCAACGTTACAGTACTTTTGGATGAAATATTATAGTTTAGTAAGAGAAATTCCATAGTCATTAGGGGATATAAGATATATGGTACACTTCTTGCATTAGTAGAAGAATCTTACAAGGAGAAAGTTAGGGCATGAATAAGGTAGTAGCTCTTATCATTCAAGTGTGCCTTCCTTTCATTCATGCAATGATGTCTTCCTAAAATCTCCTCTCATACAGGCACTAAGGTATGAGTGCCTTTAAGTATGGCTTCCTTTCCCAACCTTAGTTTCTAAATATACCCCTTATCTTCTTTATTTGTATCTGTCTCTTTAGAAGATTTACTTTTATTCGTAGGGCCAAGGTACATGCAAGAAGGAGCTGGAGGCATTCAACAAAGAGAGCATGGGCATTCAACTACACACTTGCTGAAAGAATCATCGTACTTGGGTACATTGCTAAGGGATTCCAATGGAGGAGATTTTTAGTTTTGTTGAAGGAAGGAACTTCCGGATGGATTATAAATAGCTAGAACTTAAGAAACACAGTGGGCAACTAGATGATGGTGTTACAGATCCATTTGGGCAGATCAACCCCAAATTAGAGATTGATACTATTAGGGCCCATCAACCCCTAATGCAGTTGTTACATTCCCTAAAGAAGTTAGTCATTAGAATGCCTCACTTCCAAAGAAGTTCCATCACTGAAAACATCCAAAAACTACCTCTAAGAAGATCATCACATGTAGGCCTTCATTACGGTGCGCTGTAATGCAAACCATGCACTAACAGGGTGCTATGTAGAGCACTTGGTCCCTCTTTAGCCTACGCTGAGTGAATTTGAGCGAAATTCTGTGAGGATTTGAAGATTCCTTATCCATTGGAAGCCTCTAGAAGTTTCTCAAATGCCACCTACAACTTTGAGTTCACTTTTGGATGAGGAATGGAATTAGGAAACATCAATCCCCTATCCCTTCTTCCATGGAACTGATTTCTAAATCTAGAAAGGCATTCATTACCACCATTGATGGCATAACTTCCTTCACTCACCTATAAATAGATCACTCATCTAAGAGATCAAGGGCTGAAAAATATTGAGTTGTAAGGAGATGTTGGTGATACGAGATTAGAATTGAGTGCAAGTATTCTAATAATGTTGGAGTGTCTTGCTTGTCATGAGGAGAAGAGGGATTGAATTGGAAGAGTGTCACTAGATCGAGCACATATGGGTTGCAATTCTTCCTCTTATCAATAAAGTCTTCAAAACTTTTTCCTTATGCTTGTGTTATATGTTGACGCTTTCATATGTATATCATGTTCTTGATTCCATGTTATTTATAAGCAATAGATCATTATCATTTGCCTTGATGATTTTTCATTTCTATGTTTGTGTATGTACTTTCCAAGTGGCTTAAGTACGGAAAGGAGCAACAAGTTCAGTCAAGGGAGACAATTAGCTAGCGAAAACTACAAGTAGGTTTCTCTCCTCTCTTGTTTTATCTGTTGATTATAGAAAAAGATTGAGATTACTTTTTCTATTGTTTCTAGACGTGTTACTAGATCTAGAGGGTTAGGCGTTTGTCGAAGAACACTAAATATTCCCAAAATAGATAGTCTAAGAGAACCACTCACCAGGTTCATGGTGAGGATGTAACTTCTTAGGAATCTATAGCCTCAAGGATTGGGAAGACTAAGAGTGATTCTTTGTCTACATTTTTGGAAGGGTATAAGATGATGTTTCATAATGGATATAGTGGTGTTATAGCAATCACTTACCCTACCAGCTTCTGGTGGGCTTCTCCTGCTTGCTAGCTAGCCGGTTGGGTTGGTTGGGATTGCTTGCTTTGGTGACCTCTTACATAATGATTTATCTGGAAGGATCCTGAACACGTTGATGGCCTTTTCAAAGATGACAGATTTATTTCTATATAAGAACAATTTATATAGACCAATTCTAGACAATATCAACAATCCTAAGAGTCTTGTGAATTTGAATCTGTCAATGAATGAGCTAAATGGAAGCATCCCCAATGGGATTGGAGATTGAAAAACCTATAGAAACTGTAGTTATATAACAACAAACTCTCTAGGTGTATACCCTCTGGGCTTGATAAGCTTACTAATTTAGTCCATCTCAAGCTTTTTACCAACATGCGCACAAGAATATTGTAGCAGAGGGAGTATGGCCTCAACTACAATCTACATGGCTGTTGCGGCCAACTGCTATAGCAATCTTGCATCTTTTCAGGTATCCTCTACTTCCCATGCCACTCATCATCCATATCATTCAAAATTACAATTTGACACCATATGGATGTCTACCTATTCTTGCATTATTCTCTACTAGCTAATAAGTTCTTCATGCAAGTTTTTCTAAGATACAGTGTTGTTTTATTTCATTACAATTTCCATATTGCTAATGCACCATTAGAATTTTGTGTGCTGATGCAAAATTGCTTAACCAAATGAAAGAAGGATGAGTGAATATTACTTGGCAATTCATTAATTTAGATGGGATTTTACTACATGAAGTATTGGATGGTGGTATCGAGCTTATTGTAGTTAGTTCAATTATTATTCAGTTCAAACAAGTATATTTGTTTATGTTTGTTAGTTGCATCTGGATTTGGGGTTGAAGTTGTAATTGGTGTGTCACATGCTATTGTTAATGGGCAGGCATCAGGGAAGGGATTCTCCAAATACTTAGGTCTCAAGAGCTCTAGTGGCTTCCCTTGGCTAAGGAAATACAAGAAGGACTTGGTTTCAGTAGTTGCATTCCAAACTAATGCGGTGAGGATATGTTCACACTTTTGATAATATCCCATATATGATTGTGAGTCACCACCCCCGTTGTTGGTCTAATTAGTGGATTTCTTTGTCTGATAATGGAAAATGGCATTGTGATAGTAAAGCAAGTTATAGAAAATTAGGAGCTTCCCACAGTGGAATTTTCCTCCATGACTAGACATTACACTGTTGTATGTGTAGGTGATCACACTATTGATTGTCTTAGTAGTTCTCTTCCACAATGGTGACTTTGGTGTCTCTTTATATTGTTTTGTTGTATAATTGTGATAGTTGTGAGTGTAGAGATAATTTTTCTTTGTGTGGATGCCATATTTCCATCCTTTTATCACATTTACATGCATGGTTTAGATGGGGTTAGTTGAACTGGTTGTCGCCAATGTCATCGGGGATTTACAAGAAATACCATCTACTTATGTGAGGAAACATTCCTTGGATTTCCCCAAAAAATGGCCTCTTTACCATTGATCTATTTTTTAAGAAATCACTTTTTTTTTAGATTATTCAGTGGTATCTATGGGATTGTTTTTGCTAGATCAAAACCACACAGGCCTGCCTTGATGTTGCTTTAGATTGTAAAATTGTTAGACTGATGTATATGTGTATCCAGTTGATTTCAGATTGTTGTGATCATGGTGTTTGTTCTTATTGAGGTCACTTGAAAATATGGCTACAATTTGGTTAATATGGATGTAAGTGTTTGATCCAGAGCTCAAATTGCTTTATGATTCTTGAAAATATGTCCACTAGTTCCTATTTTTTTGTGTATAGGGAGAGAAACTGATGCTTGGATTAGTAGGGGATGAAATTGTATTCCTTTAAATAAAAGCAATTCATTATATCAAAATCCCCTCTCTGATGCTTAACTGTGCCACCATGGAAAATATTAAGTGCCATTCAGTATGTTAATTATTGGTTAATTACTTTTCCATATTGTCTCTTGGATGAGAATAAACTAATATTCAATGGACAAGATGAAAAGGCAGTAAGCCAATAATAGGCTTACTGCATGGTTCTTAATATTTTCCGTGGTACAAGATCAAGTGCAAGTGATCCAACACTTGGATCTCTTGTATCTTTACATTGCAAGGCTCTTGAGTCAAAAATTGATATTCTTTCCAGTATAGAAATCCAATTTTTAGGCAGGTCTTTGAAGGTTCAAACTCATCTTTTTCACAAGAGAAAGTGAAGAGTGGCCATCCTGATTAATTACCAGGCATGCCATGCAGATTATCACCCACCAGGTTTCTCTAAGGTAGTGTCTGCGAACTTGACAATACCTAAACACCTTTTGTGAACAGACGTCTCAGAAAAACATGCACAACATCTTTTGGTTTTCTATAGTTTTGGCAATTTCCTGCTATAAAACCTGCTTTAATTAGTATTCCTTTAGTAAGGAGCTCAGTAGTTTGTTTTTCCTATGTGATAGTCATCACATTTCTACATGATTATACACAACATCTTATGGTTTTCTATAGTTTTTGCAATTTGTTGCTGTGAAACTTTGTTTAATCAGTATTCCTTTAGTAACGAGATCAGTAATTTTTTTTTCCTATGTGATAGTCATCACATTGCTGCATGATTATATTTGTAAGTCTTACTATTTTTTGTATCATTGATGCACTATTGTTTGGAGATACCACTTTATTTCATTATGTTTACCCTAGAACACAATTATGTTGTTGTAAGTTAATTACCCCTAGTGCTTTAGAGTTCATATCATGGTTCACCATCCAATTATATCACATATAATTGGGTGTCATTTCATCAATGTCTTATTGTTGATGTGTTGTATGTGGAGGGAAAATCTGAAGTAAAAGATAGATTTATTATAAATACAAGTAGTATTTTTATGTTACGCCAGACGTTTAGGAAAAACATATGTTATATCAAAGTTATACTTTGAGCTGCCTGTTTGAAGTGTGGGAAGAACAATGAGTGTAATATTGTTGTTTATAGTATGTATAGGTCTTGTATGTCTCTCTTCATTATGTTTAATTTTCTATAAGATACATAGTAGAAACCAACTTTTTGATTTGACAATTACTACTTAATGATCTTCAAACAGTTTATCTAATGTCGTTGGTATCATTGAGCAATTATGCACAGAAGATTTCAACAGTAAATATAGCGGAAACAATAAATATCATAAAGATACAACCATGCACAATAGTGACAACAAGTTTTCCCTGGGAAACCCAAACTTGGGAGAAAACCCAACAACTCTTCTAGGAGAAATTATTCTTCAACAAGGTTTACAATTCCAAATTGTCTAGAAATATGTGCCAAAAATCCAAGTCCTGACTTCACTCAAATTCATCCTCTATCTTCTCCCATGTGTGGTTGTTATAGAAGAGACATGATGATGATAAGTAATCAAATGAAGCATCACAATATGTATATATATACAAGTAGAATGGGTGCATTTATGATAGGGGACATGTCCCTTCATGAGCTGGGTCGACTTGTCCTTTTTTAGCCTACATGAAGCCCAATAAAAGATTTAATTTTTATTTGTATTTTCATAAATATTCTAGGTTGACTTAGGAGGCCTCTTGGCATGTGGGAATACCTCCTGACACTACACAAAAATCAAAACTTTTTCTTAGCAAGGGAGATATTCTCCTTGGATACAATAGATTTCGCCTTAGCTGAAATTTCTCCTCTATAAGAAAAGTTCATGAGCTTGCTATGTTGATGTATGTTTATAGATAACTCCATCCTGGAGTGGCAAATGTGGATATCTAGGGCATTTTACCTTTGGCCAAAATATTTTATGGCTCCTTAAACAAATGTAACAATCTCCCCTGGTCAAAATCCCCTTCTAGTTTCTTAAGAGAGAGTCTTCCCTTCGACCATTCACCCTCATCCAAAATCCTTTATGGATTCTCAAGTGAATTACATCTATCTCCTCTAGTCAAAGTCCTTTATGACCTAGCTAAGTCATTTTGGCTTCTCAAGAGAATTTTTGTCCAATCCTGTAAATTTCTTGTATCATTGCCTTGGGCCATTCACCTTTCTAGTCAAAGTCCTTAATGACCTAGCCAGGTCCTTCTAGTTTCTCAGGTGAATGTATCCATCTCCCCTAGACAAAGTCCTTTATGACCTAGCCAAAATCCTTTATGGCTTCAGGAGATGGCATGTCTTAATCCTATAAATAAATCAACCCTCCCTCTTAAAGGCTTGTCTATGAAGTATACAAACTTCACTATAGACAGAGGCTTGGTGAGAATGTCTACAATCTGCTCATCTATGTATGCATACTGCAACTCCACTGCTCCTTTCTACACCATGTCTTGGATGAAGTGACCTGATCAAATATTCCGGAAAGAAGCTTTTGATGTCATATTGTTTCACAACTTGCGACATAAGCAACGATATACTCTGTCCCTTTTGTACTGGGTATGACAGAAGTCAACTTCCTACTGAACCAAGGTATCATAGCTAATTCCAAGCTAAAGCAGCACCATGATGTGCTCTTTTTGTCCTCTACACTCCCAGCCCAATCTAAATCCATATATCCCTGCAAATTCACTTCACCACCTGAGACATATATCAAACCATATCTACTATATCACGTAAGTACCTCTCCCATGCTTTTAGAAAACTCAATGTATCTACCTTGACTCGACCAGATATTGGCTTAGGGTGTTCAATGCAAAGCAAATATCAAGCCTAGTATTAACCAGCTATATCAATAATCTAATCAATTGCTTGTACATCGTGAGATCCACCAAACCTGAATCTCCAATCCCAAGAAATAGTGTATCTTTGTAGAATCCTTCATTTCAATCTTCAAGGTCAACTCGCTTCGACACTGAAGTAGGCCTTCCTATGGTATTCTTGGTTGCTCCCTCAGTCACATAAGCAAATTCTCCTATAATTGTTTCTCCCTCTATCATGCAAACAATTCTTTTTGTTGTTGTTGCTCCATCTGTCATGTAAGTAAGTCCTTTTGCTATTTGACATTTTCTCCTCAAAGAAGACATATTTCTCTTCGAGACCTTTTGTCTCTGAGCATCTTGACAATCTCAACCCATGACATCCTCTTTGGAAGGTTTCTCCTTCCACTCTACTTGACTATCTACTCCCTCGGAACTGGAAGCTCTTCTGCTCATCTAGCGCAGTCCTTGATGTATATACCATTTCTCCCTCTCGAACACCAATCACTTTTGTTGAGTTTATGCTCGATCCCTTAGGTCATACAAGAAATTATCCATTGGATATTGGAGCAACAAAAGTCCTTGTGGTACACTCCCTCTTATTGGGAGAACCCTCTTGCCTCAAACTTTGATTTATTCTTCTATATGCTACCATCTAATGCCATAATCATTTCCTTGACAGCATTCACAATGTACCTGCAAACCTCATTTAGGAGGCCATGGAAGAAAAAATTATAACCAAGAAAAAACTACAAAGGCAAGAGGTTGACCAAGGAATAAAGATAATAATAATATTCAAGGGAGAAAGATAGGAAGTACTTATCTCTTTATTTAAAAAAAGAAATTGTTGAGGGTTGTAGGGAATTGTCAACTCCTTCTTGATCCATGCCTCCTTGCAAAAATCAATGAAGTCCATCTGCAATATCATTAAGCTTGGATTCCTTATCTTCTTTTGAAGTGGATGCTCATCCTCATCCTTAACATTCAGTTGCTAATGCATGTTGCTTTCCATTCTTGCATGATCTGTAAGAGATATGGTTTCTTCATCCTACAAATTAGGCTTAGAAAGTCATTCATCGAGTTATCTAGCCACACCAAAGTCTTAACAACAAGCTAGCATCAACACAAAGTCCACCCTTAGATCTCCCGCTTGCATTCCACATGCTATTCTGCATGTTATCAAGGAGATAAACCAAGTAAGCATCTCACAAACTCCACTTGCATCCAACACTCCAAGTATTGATTAATTCCACAAGCCCTAAGACTTTCAACAAGTATAAAGAATTCAAGACAAATAAAAAACTCTTCATATCCCTTATCATAATAGCCACTTATCACCTAGTTGTTTTCCCTTTTGTTCATTGTTGATTAGCCTAATTTTGCAGCCTCAAACCTGTTCAAACTTGGCCTAACATAGGCCTGCAAGTTTACCTCTGACCTCTAGCAACCTTCCTTTCCTCAACCCTTCAGGGTGTAGCTGTTTTCTTTGCATCTCTTTCCTAGTTTTTGCACAACCAACTCAACCAACCTTCTTAGCAATCTCTAACAGCTTTTGGTACCCTTGTTGATGCCCTAAACCGCCTTGCAGCCACCTTCTCTTCCTCACTTTGTGTGTTTATACTTCAAACACAACCCAACAACTTCCCTTTTGCTTATGGCTAGACACCTTGTATCTATTAGCCCTCAAACAGATTGAACAGACTCAACACAAGCCTCACAAATGCCTTCTTTCAACTTTGTCCAACCTTCAGTTGCCCTAATTCAAGTCTATCTAGCTTCATGGATCCCCTATTTTAGACTTGCAGAACCTTCCTAGGCTTGCCACCCTACGGCCATGCCTGCAACCCTTGGCCTTCTTTATGAAGCTCTAGAGCTGACCAGACCTCAGTTAACTCATTTGTATAGACCTTTGATTTAGCTATTTTGGAACAAATCTCCTTGTTCATTCCTTAATTCGACCTCTTCTAGCTTGTTGGCTGTGGCTCCTTCTAGGGCTCTCTTTCTCCGCAAATGAAGTCCCTCTCCCTTGTCTCTTAGGCTGACTTTAGTGGAAACTCTCTCAACAAAGCTTTGATTCCATGTTGAATTTTCTACAATATACATAATAGAAACCAATATTTTGATAGGATAATTACTACCTAATGATCTTCAAACAATTTATCTAATTCTAGTAATATCATTAAGAAATTATACATAGACTATTTCAACAGTAAATAGAAGAGAAACAACAATGATCATAAAGATACATACATGCACAAAAGAGACAACAAGTTTTCCATGGGAAACCCAAACTTGAGAGAAAACCAAAGAAAACTTCTTCTAAGGAGAAATTATTCTTCAACAAGGTTTACAATTCCAAATTGTCTAGAAATTTGGGCCAATAATCCAAGTCCAAACTTCATTCAAATTCATCCTCTATTTCCTCCCATGTGTGATTGTTAAAGAAGAGAGATGATGATGATGAGTGAAAAAATGAAATGTCACATCATGTATATATATAGAAGTCGAATCGGTGCATTTACCCCTAAGGACAAATTACTTCATGAGCTCGGCCAACATGTCTTTTTTGAGCCTACATGAAAACTAATAAAAATTTGAAATCTTGTTTTTACTTTCATAAATCTTCTAGGCCGACTTACAAGGCCTCTTGGCATGTGATAATACCTCCTGAAGCTACACAAAAATCAACACATTCTACTATGGTACTAATGACTGGATGTCATTGTGTCACTCAACAAAATTATTGGTAGTAGTTGCTTTGGTTTATATGGAGGTCAGTTTTCTCTCTGAATTGTCATAGGGGCCTAATTGAAGTCCATTTTGTTGTGTGTTTGTTGCGTGGTTCATTAGATTTATGTGCATGAAGGTTAATTGTTAAATTGTATCATGATCATTGTATTGAGGTTTAGATGTCACTAGGTTTATTAACAATATGATTTTCAGCCTCACTTATGTTGGTACACTTTGTACTGAGAATTATTCATGATACTCATATGTGTAGAAATACAAATTGTCTAGACTCTACTTATTTTATGTTTTGGAGTTTTTGGTGACAATTCAGCAAAACAGTTTTTGGTCAAAAGTAGTTTTTTTTGTTATTTAAGATCCATTTTTAATATAAGAATGGATTCAGTGCACTGAAAAACCCATGGGAACTCAATTTGTGTTGAGTTTATCAATCGAACTTGTAATTCCAACAAATTACTGTCAGATTTTAGGAAAATTTGACCAAACAAATATTAAGGCTTTTGATCATTCTGTTGGTGTATGTTGATTTAACGTATTTATATGATCGATGCCCTACTCCATGTAGGGGTTAGACACTTCGAGCTTGTTATAGTATTGTAAGCAGAGAATAACTGTTTAATGATTTTCCTTGGTGTATATGGATCTCACTTTGTAAATTTTGTTTCATCACATTAAATGTGTGTATCGGATTTTCATGGTAAACGACAAACTGATCTAGTTTTTTGTCCTCTTTTCCTTATTCTTTCATTCAAGGTAGGATCATCTAGACAAAAAAAAGGGGCATAGTGGAGGCAAGGATAAAAGTTGCAATCAATGGGTTTGGAAGGATTGGTGACAGTTTTCTGTGATGTTGGCACTGTTGAAAGGACTCCCCTTTGGATGTGGTTGTCATCAATGACACCGAAGGTGTTAAACAAGCCTCACATTTGCTCAAATATGATTCTATTCTTGGAACCTTTGACACAGATGCGAAAGTAGGAGGAAATGATGGCATTTCTATAGATGGCAAGGTCATCAAAGTTGTATCAAATCGGAATCCTGTGAATCTGCCATGGAAGTAAGTACATGAAACTAATCATTTGTATAGGCTTATAGGTCAATGCTACAGATATGCTTACACTTAAGTATTGGATCAGATTCCTAATGTTTACAGTTGGGTTTAGCAAATATTGAAATTCTTTGGGATAATTATTGGTTCATTCAAAAATAAATAATTATAGCATTTTGAAATTGACATGTTCAACACTTAACAGGCTCCCTTGGGTCTCAATTAGATTATTCAAAAGCAATAACTTTAATCAAAATGGTCAATTCTTTATTTTCTATGTATAATATTTTGGTTTCTTAGGTGAACTTGGCTTGGAGACTTAAAGAAATCATAATAGAGAATGAAAGACCTGATTTAACAAAATATAAGCATGTGCATTGCAATTTTGTTGATTAGCATATTTTAAGGGTATTGTTTAACTATTTCAAGTTCTAGAGTTTTTGGTCAAATAATCTTTTGTCAAATTGTGATCTTTTGTTATTTAAAATGTGTTTTGGCTTGCATATATGGATTCGGCACGTGAAAAACCCATAGAACACTTGAATTATGGAAATATCGCAATTCAAACTTACAATTTCAACAAATTCCTAATTAATTATGAACAAATTCCACTGAAAAATATGCCCAGACAACTCCAAAGCCTATAACAAATAGACTACTAGCAGAGGCAACAACAGCCACCGCCGCAAAAAAATTGTTAAATCTATATAATAGTGGGTAGCCTTCCAGGATTATTATATAGAGATAATTGATGCTTCTCAGCTCATGATGAAATGCTTCATATTGTATCTGCAGGGACTATGGGATTGATTTGGTCATAGAAGGCAATGGCGTGTTTGTTGATATGGAAGGTGCAAGTAAGAATCTCCAAGCTGGGGCAAAGAAGGTTTTGATCATAGCTCTATTGTGTTGTACAACAACCCCCCATTTCATAAAATTTTTCTTTTTAACTATAATATGAAATGGGTCCCTTTTATAGATGTGTGAATAAAATTGGTATCAAATCATCCTTCATCAAAAGGCCCAAAGGAAATGATATATTATAAACCTTTTGAACAAATATAAATCGGTCTTATGACATAAATATATAATTCTTTATTATTGCGATAAAGTGATCACAAGATCGCATATCGCAACAATAAGGGATGCTTAATGCAAAGACCCATTGGTTTACCTCGATCTGAAAAATTGAATAACTATCGGTTATCGGGAAAGGCAAGCAAGTGTAACAAAAGGCCCTCCCACTTTTCTCCGATGCGATATCACTATCAACGATCAGGGAATGTACCGCACACATGTTAAAGACACCTTTAAAAAACCCCCGATGCGATAAGGTGTATCGACATCGGGGATCCGGGATTTTGCAATGACACAAATGTTACTACCCAAGAATTTCTCCAATTGCGATCCGATAAAGCTAGGCGCGAATTTCAAAATAGATTGAAAAGGCTTGCATGTATTATTTTATATTATTATTAAAAGCCTTCTTATTCCTGATAGTAATTCACTTGTGATTATCCGCCAAAAAATCAAGCCACACTTTAATGAATCATTCGGCATATAAACGATATGATGGGTATTTAAAATGATTGACAGGTTAAAGTGGCCAATTAATGGAGCAGTTATGCCAAGATCTCCCCTGAGATTGTATCTGCGGGAGTATTATTTTAATCCTTCATTATTAGTTAATTGATATAACTCTTTCATATTGGCTCGCACCACCTATTCTTTGTATTACGTTCATTTTATTCCCTACACAGAGCTCCGCCGAAGCAACAAATTCAAGGCAAATGGGGAAGAAATCCAAGAGATTTGTGGCAGCATCAGCTCCCGCAGTAACAGGGCAATCTACCGCTAATCCAAGACCAAGCAAGAAGGGATTGATTTCAGACACTACTTGTCTTGGCCTTGGCAACACAGGCTGGCAAAGCATTTATAATCTAATTAAAGATGAAGAGCCTGAAACGGTATCGGTCCAAGCTATTGCAGATTCAACTAGAAAGTCAAAGGCTTCCCTGAAGGACTTAGCTGACTCATATCTACACCGAATAGCTGCTCGAGAAAAAATTATTCCGTATACATATGGAGTGCTATGGGCAGAAGAAGAAATCCCTGTTATGAATAGAACATTCTAGACAGTCGACTGAAGATTCTTCAGCTTGTTCCAACCTGATGATTTAAGAAAAGTGTAGCACTTGCCTGAACCAAAAAAGAAATACAATAAAGCATTTCTAGAGAAGTTCACAAGTGAAAATGAAACTGAATCAGCTCCTTTCGGGAATGGAGATAGAACCCCACAAGGCACAAACATGAATCTTCTCCTTATTGTTACGCCGAGGCAATGATGTGTAGGTTTTCAGGATTACATGATTCCGCAAAATTCACGATTGAAATGGTTCCTTTAATGGAAGTGACAGTTAACAATGAGATAATGGATTGGGGAAATATATTTTCAGATAAGTTAGGCACTGCTATTCTTGAGTTTAGAAATAAAACTCGTGTCACCGATAAGTCTATTCCTCCGTTTTATTTTAGTGCTTATATTTTAGATACTCTTTGTTTCAACTCTGAATTTCCTGTACTGGGGTGGAGATGGACTCCACAAGACCCCATGCCGATTTCACATTTATCACCAGAAGCTAAGGAAAGCACACTATAAGGACCACCTGTATCAAATTTGTAATGGTTTTATGTTGCCCATTTACCGTGCCATTTTTGACAAGCTTGCCCTAAGATTTCTTCACAAGCAGAGATTGACCTAACCGCTCTCGGAAACTGGTTTGGGGAGGCTAAATTCACATACATAAGGGTTTTTGGTAGCCTTGCCAGGCCTCATGTCCTTCCCCTGTACATACCCGACAAGCTGTTGGCCCGAGAATTAGCCTATCAAATTACGTCCGCAGGAGCAACCAAGACTCTGAGGACTTCAAAAAAGCAGGTTTGGCCTCCTTTTCCTCTAAGATGTGGTGTTTATACTTTGCACGCCTATAAGCATGCAGAGAAGGAATCAGAGAAAATAAACATGCTAAATCTTGCCACCATTCCCAATAGGCGATTTGACCCAAGGAAAGTCGTCTACAATGTGCTTGAATAGGCCAAACTCACAAAGTTTGATCATAAGGAAGATGATTTTGATGACTTATTTTCTTCGGCAGAGTCATTATTCTAGGTCCAAGCACTGGCTAAAATGAGATATAATGATGAAGGGCTAGTAGAATTCAATAAACTCAGAGAACAGAGGTTGCAAACGCTGCCTCTGGATTTATTAGCTACTGCCCCGATGACACAATCAAGCGAGCCTGAACAACAACTCATCGACAAATCTCCTACTGCATCAAAGATTCTTGAGAAAGATAAAGAGAAAGTACAGGAGAAAGAGCACGAGGAAAAGCAAAAAAAGGAGCAAGATAAGGGCAACTAAAATGTCAATGTGGATACTGAGATTGATCCAAAACTACTCCAAGAATGGTAGCAATTTGACTCCATCATAAGCAATCTGGAAGGTCCAAAAAGTGTCGATACATCCAAAGCAACAGATACACAGGATACAACATCAACAAAGGTTCCGAGCGAAGGGACCAACGACCTACCCCCTAGCACAGATTTAGAAATAATTCAAAAGGATCCCTCAGATCAAATTATTTTGCAGGTGGAGGGCATACCTCCATTAGATGTCTTTTATAGTCCAAAACACAGGGTTGTAGTGAAACGACAGCGGAAAAGGAGAATACTAGATCAACCTTCCCTCTTTCCAGAACAAACAGAGACAACCAATGTAGTTTGGAAAGAAGATTTTGATCCTTCCGATGACCTAATGAAGCTTTCCCAGTATGCCAGAGCTTATTCGGCAACCACTATGGACAAGGCATCAGAAGTGAGTAATATACTAAAAGAAAAAGACAAGGCAATTATTTTATTGCAAACACAGTTATCTGAAGCATAACAGAAAGTTGAACAGTTGGAACAACAATTATCAACACAACAGCAATTAAATAATCAATTGAATAAGCAGTTTCTTGAAGAAAAACAGAGAATAGACTCAAGCACAATTCAAAAGCAGAAAGAATTATCATAAGCATTGGAAAAGTTAAAAACGATGAATGAACTATTGGCAAAAACGAAAGATGAGCAAATCGCTCAACTATCACTTCAAATAGAGAAGTTCAAGAGTCTTCCACAACCTATCGATTTCAAAACAAAAGTGCTACAGATTGACAAGGCATTGGTGACACAGTTAAGGCTGTTATGTCATAATATTTCTCAAGTTGAGCCCCTTTGTGATATAACGGCATCAATAATCGATAAATCAGTTGATGCTAGACAGGATTTGTTGCAGGCCAACGAGACCCTGACAAATTTTCTTGCTTGTCAAGACACCAGTGACGGATAGACATCAAATATACCCAAAATCCTAGAATCACACAAGGAAATCATATTCTTAGAATGGCAGTCTTAGTTGATGAAGGCAGAGAGAGAAGTTTCTAGATGTATATTATCTACAAGTAACTTAATTGAATTAATCAATAACACTCTCTATCTGTCTAATATGATTTCACAATGTATCCTAGGTAAATTGCTATCAGCTAAGACATTGGAGCAAGCATGCAATCAGGAGTTGGATAAGAATGGAAGGTTAATCGCAAGCATCCAAAGTTTAACTTGGGACACATATTGGTTGTTCTTAGTAAAACCATATAGCCAGAGAGCTTCCCTCAAGTGTCTAACTGATGCGATCGGTTGTATCATTCCCGAGATACATGATGCCACCTACTCAGCTCAGCTCCATTCTCGTCTCAGCCGCCCTCTAGAATTGGAACCGATGCTTGCAATCTCCCAACTCAAATCAAAGGGAGAACAACTAAAGTGATGAATCATGCTGCCAACTACCAACAAACCTGTTATCGAGAAGATATTTAAGATCTAGTTGTACCAGTTAAATAGCATTTTATTTTTGTGGTTAGTTAATTTAATTAGTATTTATAGACCCTTTCATGCATTTAGAAAGGGTCCTCAGTTTTTGTATAAAGCTCAAACCTGGAAGTTGCACTATTGTACTTCCAGTATATTTTTTATAAATACTGGGCCATTATTCCAAATTTTAACGAAGAAGCTTTTATGTGGATGTGCACTATTGCCTTGATATGAAAGTATCTCTGAGTTGAAAAAAGGAATTCGAATTGCGATCGATATCGAGAATGATTTACAGCACATATGGTACTACTATCTATGCTCTACTTTCATTCTTTTATGTGAATCGTTATTTGATTACTCTTTCTATCATTGAATATATGTATGTGATTTCCACATCATTCCTTGTATTTTTCACTATTGGATGTTTAAGGGATGTTATTCTTTTAGTCATATATGTATCAGTGATATATAAAGGATAAGTGTAACAATGTTTTATTGATTGATTTGTTCAACTATTTGAACAAAGTAATTATTATATGAATGAATGTCTTTGTTTATCAAATAGAGTCATCTATATGCTTATTTGTGAATAGAGATTATCAAACGTTGCACTTAGAGATAGAAATTTCTCAGGATAGAATAGTTATTCATATTCTTACTTTTTTAGATTAAATCATTCATCCATTACCATTTTATTATAAAATCACTCACTCATCCATCCCTTTTTATTCATCATTGGGAAACTGGTCCCATTATTTCCAATCGGAGCCACCACGCTAAACGAAAAAGGAGTTGCATTAAGGTCCAGACCAGGTGGTTTTCCCCGATGTTGTTGCAGCGATTTTCAAGGCATCAACATTTTTGGCGCTAGAAGGAGAGCTTGAACTATGAATGGCGAGTAAATCAAAACCTATAGACCATTCTGAGAGTAAATCTCCCTCCACCTCGCCTCGGACCTCCCGTTTCCATTCTGGGACACCAGTATTCAAATGAGAAGAAGAGGAATCAAATACCACTGCTCAATCCCATCATACTCTAGAATGATTAAGTCCTGAGTCTCTTGAAGTTCATTCTGTCATCCAGAAACTTCAAGGCTTTTCAATATCACCACAGAAATCTGAAGTATCTCAAAGTAGTGAGACTTTGCAATTCAATCTACCTCACCCTCTCACCAGACTTCAAATCGGAAAGCTCGGTATTGAACCTACTGAGTTGCCTTTACCAAAAAGGAAAAAGGTTAAAAAGAACACTAAAGGATCTGACAGTGAGACCTTTTCTTCATCATCTTCCATTTCATCTTCTCTAGTGCGAAGTCAACATCCACTCCCCCATTACATATTTTTTTTCAGCAGGGATCACCAACTTCAACATCCCAACCTATTCAATCTCCAATACCAACTCCTCTCCAAACACCTGGAATTTCATCAACAATTGTTATTAGTTCTACGATGGCTCAGAATCCATGGAATAGTCTTGGTGCAGTCACTATGCCTGCACCATTACATCCATTACCTGATTATCTTGAGAAATGGTTGTCGAAATTTAATCCAGATGCTGGAACATTAGCCGAAGAACATATTAACAATTTCATGTTATCAATTAATCTAAAAGGAGTAACAGAAGAAGATGTTGTCGTTAGGCTTCTCCCTATACTTTACAAGGATTAGTTGGGTCTTGGTATTTTTCCCTAACCTCTGGATCCATTACCAGCTGGAACATTTTTCAAGAGCAATTTCTCACTAAGTATGGCGATGATAGATCTTTAGAGACATTAATTAATGATCTTTCGAATCTTAGGATAAAATCTAGAGAACCTATGAAGGAGTTCAATGCCTGATTCAATAAACTCTTGAATAAGATTCTGACCGACTCCAAGCCAAGTGGGCAAATCAGAAGCGAGTGGTATATAACAGCCCTACCTTCAAATATAGCTATTTTTGTAGATAGAGCTGCAAAACCAACTTTAGCTGAAAACATGAAAGAAGCGCTTGCTGTAGAGAAACGCATTATTTCTTTAGAAAAGAAAGCTGCTCTTGAAGATAGGAAATCCAAAAAAGTTTCTTTTAAAGATGATTCAAAGAAAAAAACCCCTAAAGATCCATATGATATGGAGGGTCTA
The DNA here is from genome assembly GCA_000404065.3 of Pinus taeda. Classification (NCBI taxonomy): domain Eukaryota; kingdom Viridiplantae; phylum Streptophyta; class Pinopsida; order Pinales; family Pinaceae; genus Pinus; species Pinus taeda. The sequence continues at coordinate 105,810 of APFE030159855.1, forward strand.
CAAAAGGTCCTCAAAACGATGTCAAATGAAATGGTTGAAATCAAAAAACAAGTAGCAGAAACTTCAACAAAGAAGCCATTTAGAAATTTTAAGAAACCTGAGTCAAAAACACCAAATGTTATATCTAATGTAGACTCAAATCTTGAAGAGGAAGGAGAAGATGAAACAGTTTTACCATCTGACGAACCCGAAGAAGAGGAGGTTTTCAAATTCCATAGAATGTGGGACTTCATTTTACCCAACTCTGATACAGAAAATGAACAAGAAGCTTTCCCTTTGACTACTAGGAGTAAAGGTACTCCTGAACTTGTTTAGTCAATTTCAAAAAAAAGGAGTGCAGGTACCACTACTACAAAAGAAAAGGAGCCCACAAAGAAATCGGCGGCAACAACACCTCAAAATCAACCATCATCCTCAAATATAGCTTCAACATCTAAGACGTTGGTAGTTTCGGATTCAATGGATTACAATATTATTGATGATATGAAGAAGACAAAGGCAAACATTACCATGTTTGAACGTAGCAAACTCAAACATCAGCAGAAATTGCTTCTTAAGGAACTAAATGCAGTACCTTCTTCACCTCTTCCTAGTCCTGTGATCTCTAAGGCTGCTAATGACTCAGGTCAACCGCCTTCTGGTAGAATTGAAGCTACTGATACAATTTTAATCGGAGACAGATCAAATCCCATACTCCCCCTTTCCTCTTGACTTATGAGATCTATAATCAAAATCTACACAACTGTTTGATTGACTTAGGGGCATCTTCTAACATAATGTTAGCTTCAGTTTGTTCCAAATGGAACATTGAACCCCAAAAGTTTGAAATTCATATTGTACAGTTGGATAGGACCAAGGTCCAGGTTTTAGGGGAAATCAACTCTATAACTATCAGGTTATCAGCTGATCCACGAGTGGTTCAAAGAATTTATATTTTAATTACCGATATACCTAAATTTTATGGTTTAATCTTGAGGAGGGATTGGTATGAGAAACTCCACGGTTATATTTCTGTCGATTGGTCTCATATGTGGCTACCCTATAAAGGAAAGCTAAATCAAATCAAAATCGATTGGGAGAAACATATGACCCATATTGTCACTGAATTTGAACAACAGAATCAACCAATAGCATTTAATAATAATATTTTGGGGAATTAATCTTCCGAATCATTCTTTGGCAATTTCACTGCCCAACCATCTCCTTTCTCAGTGAATAATTTCACATCCCAAATCGAAAATTTTTCACAAACCGATAGATCAAGATGTGCCAATATTGCTAAGAAAACTGTAAATAATTTTTTTGATAATTCTTTATTTTGGTCACTATACTTTGATGGGTCTAAATCTAGTGAAGGTGTAGGAGCAGGGTGTATTTTAGTTAGCCCTGAAGGAGAAAAAACTATGTTGTCATGTAGGTTGGAATTTGAATGCACAAATAATATAGCTGAGTATGAATCCTTGGTTCAAGGACTATATAAAGCTATTGGTCTTAAATTTCAATATTTGAAAGTGTTTGGTGATTCAGAAATTGTCATAAAACAAGTTAGAAATACAATTCACTGTCTTTATACCCATCTCAAACACTATCAGTCTTTGGTGCAGGAACTCATATCTCAATTTTTAGCATTCAATATTTCTCCTATCCCTAGATCCCAGAATGTAGTAGCAGATTTTCTAGCTAATGTTTCTTCTAAAATCCTACCTTCCGAAGATTACAGCCCAGCCAGATTTTCAGTAGAGTTAATTTTTAGACCATCAATTCCTGACAATGTCACCAATTGGTGAGTGTTCAATCATGATGAAGACATTTTAAATTTCTTGACTTCCGACATGTTCTATGATGATCAAATCATTGATGAAAGTGATCATGACCTTCAAATGAAGGAAAAGCAGGAAGAAAACACAATACCAAAACCCGTGGTTAAGCTTGAAGATCTTTATGATATTAAAGACAGGTTTAAACAAGTGACCAATTCAAAGCTCCAAAGTTCCACTTTAAGATTTGAATTGATAAACCTAGGTACCGAGGAAAACCCTCAAAACATCAATTTGGGATTAGGACTTTCTTTGGAAGAAAGAACAACATTCATTAGGTTATTACGAAAAAATAAATATGTCTTCGCTTGGAAATATGATGATTTAAAAACATACGATG
>APFE030159857.1:0-46580 GCA_000404065.3 Pinus taeda
GTGTACTTTTTCTAGTGAACGCCATCCATGGTGCCGTATCTTAAAATAAGTCGTTCTTTAATATCGCTGTAAGTTTGTAACTATCAAGTTTTATGAGTATCTGACTATTTCTAGTGCTTGTCTATGCAAAATAGTAAATCAAGGATTGGCCACGCTTGCGTTCTTTGGCGTGGGTGTAAACCTGGTTCTGTTTTTTACTAGAGTGCTCCATCAGAGCAATGCATCGGCAGCAAATAATGTGAGCAAGTGGACTGGAACCGTTTATATTTGTTCTCTGCTTGGGGCATTTGTTAGTGATTCATACCTTGGACGCTACCGGACATGCACTCTATTTCTCATCATTTTTGCGGTGGTGAGTCAATTTCTGACCTTTTTTCTCACTAATGTGCCTGGATCTGCCTGATACATTTCGAGACAGATACGTCAAAGCAATTAAGGGGGTTGAGTGCTGGTTTGGCTGGACTAATTTTCTTGTAAGCCTGGAAAACTATTAACGAGTAATTTTGTGCATATCAAATATTCAATTAGCAGTTTTTAATCGTATTAATCTCTCAAGAATTAATATATGAAGAAGTAGAGACTAAATCATACTCTCTGACAACAACAGGGTCTAGTGCTTCTGGCATTATCATCTCAGTTGCTCTTAGTGAAGCCTACCAACTGTGGAGACGGACGCTTGAGTTGCCAATCTCCGTCATCTTTGGGGGTTGTACTGTTCTATTTATCAATCTACCTTGTGGCTCTGGGAAACGGAGGATACCAGCCCTCAATAGCGACGTTTGGTGCAGACCAATTTGATGAAGACGATGACAGAGAAAGACCCTCCAAGATAGCTTTCTTCAGCTGGTTCTACCTTGCCCTTAATCTTGGTTCTCTTTTTTCTAACACCATACTGGGCTACTTTGAAAACAATGGTTTGTGGGTATTAGGATTCTGGTTGTCTGCTTTAGCAGCGGGATTGTCCATGGTGATATTTCTAGCAGGAACGCCCACTTATCGACATCGCATGCCTGGAGGTAACCCACTGCCGCGTTTCGCCCAAGTATTTGTGGCAGCGATTCTGAAATGGAGGTTGAAACGCCCATCAAATGCTCATAAGGACCTTTACGAGCTACCCAGTACAGAAAGTGCAATCAGCGGATGCCGAAAGATACTGCACAGTGAAGGATTAAGGTCTGTATATGCGTAACCCCAATATGAATATTGTAGCCATATAAGCACCCTTTCCGTTCCTCTCATTATTCAGTTCATCATCTCTACGTCTCTATGATAATTACTGTACCCTACGCTGGTTTTTCTCTTATTTCCATATTGATGGATTATATTGAATTTGAATTGGTTTGTAAGGTTCCTTGACAAGGCAGCAATAGAAACAGATAACGACACAGTGGAAGTGGAAGGAAAGGAGAGAAGTCCATGGAGACTTTGCACAGTGACTCAAGTGGAAGAAGTAAAATGCATCCTGAGGTTGCTTCTGTTGGGTATTTTTCTCTTCTTCTATGTTTGGGAGATGGGAAAATACCAAAACCATAAAATATAAAACACAGAGCCTATGCTCTGTTTCCTTTGCTCCAAGATCTTTTACACAGAGAAGTCTTTTTAAAAACAATTGCACAGGAGAGTATTTCACCACTATAAAATTTCCATTCATTAAACAAAAACATTTACATATTCATCCTCTTTTACTCAGAGGGATTCACCAAAAACATTCTCACAAAACTTACTCTGCCTCCTATGAAATTTTACACCACTGTGTGTAAATATTTCATTTACATTCACTGCTGTGTGAAAACAAAACTTACAGGGAGTTACAGAGTTACCTTTTCACCTGTGTGAAACAACTCATGGATTTGGAAACAAAACAAGCCACTGGTTTTCTTCATTTACTTTCTCCTCTTCCTGCACTGCTGTGCATTCTTTTTCTTTTTACATCACCAAGACAACATTTTTACTCTGCTGCATGAAAATCACTTTTACATTACAAATCAAAATATTTTTGCACTTCTGTGCATTCCATGCAATACAAAAATTCACTCTCTGTGTTTTTCTTTTTTCACGGGTGCTGCGGACCCTCTGTATTTTTCTTGCTGCCCCCTCACTCTTAAAACTACACACACATAACATATTACCAATTACATTTTGATCCCCGCGGGTGTTTTGTTTCACACGACAAAATTTGGGGTCAACGCCTTTTTAAAAAACATATAAAAAATACTTACGCCCATACTTTTATTTAAATTGCCGTAAATAAAATTAAAGCCCTACCAAAATAATTGTCAGCTATTTAACATACGGGATGGGCAATATGTATGGACCACACCATATTAATTTTATATCGGGCCCGTATGTACTTTCCTTGATCGGACGATGGAAAAGCTCAGCATAAATCCAACGGCAAAAATTTAATATCGGAACACCCTTTCTGACAGGACTTTAAACCATCGTGCAGCTTCCTTAAATCGACGGCGGTGAAAACTGGAGATAAATCAACGGCTGAGAACGATATCGGAAGGGGTTAGTTAGGTGAAAGTTACCTTCCGATGGATTGTCAGTGCTGATGTCAGGCCAGCATCAGCGCTTGAACAACTGTCAGCTCCCAATTGCATCGGAGCTCGATGCACGGAAACCACTTTGCGTTGTGAGGTGGTGCGATATGAGACCAGGCAGTTTTGGTTTACCGTCTGGTTTTATGTCCCGTTGAATGCTGACTGCGCGGGCAGTTGGAATTACGTATTTTCAACAGCTTCCTATCTGGTTGTGCACAATCATTTACTCAGTGGTGTTCACCCAAATGGCATCTTTGTTTGTGGAGCAGGGTGCTACAATGAACACCTCCTTGGGTAGCTTCAATGTTCCAGCTTCTGCAATGTCCATGTTTGATATTTTCAGTGTTGCAGTGTGGATAGTTTTATACAGGCGGGTGTTAGTTCCTTTTGGTTATAAGGTCACTCGCAATCCAAAGGGCTTCACCGAGCTACAGAGGATGGGAGTGGGGTTGATCGTGGGTATGCTCGCCATGGTTGCTGCTGCTGTAGTTGAGATTTATCGGCTGAAAGAAGTAGACAACAAAATCATACCCGACAGTCAAAGCTCCCTCAGCATTTTCTGGCAGATTCCTCAGTACGCTCTGATCGGTGCTTCGGAGGTGTTCATGTATGTGGGTCAGCTAGAATTTTTCAATAGTCAGGCCCCTGATGCACTCCGAAGCTTTGGAAGTGCCCTGTGCATGACCTCAATATCGTTTGGCAATTATGTGAGCAGTTTGCTGGTGACAGTCGTAATGTATGTGACAAAGAAGGAAAATAGACCGGGTTGGATACCGGGCAATCTGAACAAGGGGCACATGGATCGCTTCTACCTGTTATTAGCAGCCCTCACATCAATTGACTTCATTGTCTATATTTTGTGCTCCAGATCCTATACCAACATTGCAGTTTACAAAGAATCTACTGAGGACGAAGAACTAGCTCATATTAAATAAGTCTTTTCCTCCTTCGTTCGCAAGGTTCTGTGTATAGATGCAAGGGCTTACTATTGTAAGGTGGATCTATAAACTAGAACAATCACTTTGAACTTTCTTATTGTAAGCTAAAAAGCTTCGAAGAGCTGGCGTGAAAGGTGTCGAACAGAGAGAGCACCCAATCGTCATTGAAAACGAAGAGGGGTAAAAGAAAAAGAGAGGCCCTGCTGATAGAATCTAAGGTACAGGAGTTGAAGGTGACACTGCTACACCAACTTCATGAACTGTAAAGTGGATTCTAATAGTGAAAGAGTTATTAACAATAAATTAATTTGTTCAGAAGTTTATGCATTTAATTAATTGTTCTCTTACGCTTACAAACATTTAAACCATATTTCTGACACACAGATTCCATGGCAATACAATTTGGGGATATCATGGATTCAATGCTTCCTACAAGTTCTCACAGATTCCAAAATAATGAAATTTGGGCTAACATGGATTCAACTACTCACTACAAGTTCAAGTTTATATTCAAGAGTATTTAAATCAATAAAGCTTTGCTTTCTTGAAGTTCAGAAGACAAAGCCATTAGTCTGTCTCTTTATTTCTAATCAAGTTTATATACAAGAGTATTTAAATCAATCAAGGTTTGAAGTTCAAAAGAAAAAGCCTCTGCAATCAATTTTATATTCAAGAGTATTTAAATCAACAAGGGTTTGCTCTCTTGAAGTTCAAAAGAAAAAGCCTGTGCTAAAATGTTAAATATTCTAAGGATTCTATGACTCATGACAAGATGATTCAACAATATTGAAGGGAATTATCTGGACCATGTGTTTGAAAGCAAACTTTTGATCCAAAGAATTTTTTAAAAAACTAATTAATCAAAATTTAAAAATATTTATCACTTTGAAAAATTACTTTTGAGGATATGTGATCTTCAAAATTATATAAAAAAAAATTATTAAAATTGAAAGTTTAAAATTAAAAAAATAAATTCTAAATTTTATAGAAAATGCTTATGGATATGTGATCTTCAAAATTATACAAAACATTATTAAAATTGAAATTTTATAATTAAAAAAAATGAAATTCTAAATTTTTATAGAAATTAATAATAATTATTTTCTTTTTAATAGAGAATTGATGGGTGCTGAAAATGACTTATTTTTTCCATTAGCCACCTCTTTTTTATAAGTGTTTATCCTCCATTTTGATGTGGTTTTTGAAGAAAAATAATGCAAAATACAATATTTTACAAAGTTAGGTAGGCATATTTATGTTTAATGTCACAAATATTTGATTTGCGTGATTTTCTAAAAACTTTGAGATCAATACAAACCACTAAATCTAATCTATGGTATGCGGGTACCTAGGTTGGTGTGTGTACCATGAAATGCTAGCCAAATTTTTGTGTGACGTGGCAATCAGATTGTTCGACGGGATGAGGCAAACTCTTTTGTTTCCCTCTCCCAATGTAACAACCTTAGAAAGGAGGGGCGAAGATTCAATGGTCGAATCCTATAGGGAGATCTAGTTTTAATTACCCAAGTCTAGGGTATCTAGTTTCATGTTAGACCTAAAGTGGATCTTAAATCCAACTCTTTGTAAATGGGAGTCTACCTTAGTGCTTCTCTTTTTGTCATGAAACTAGCTCACAAAAAGATAGAAAAGATAGATCAATGCCTTAGAATTCAGCATCTTCAAGGGGGCAACCTCCTCTACATTACACAAATGAACAATTCTTGGATGACACAAATGACTAAACCTCCTTTATATTTATAGGAGTCTAAGGGGTCACAATATAATCAAGCCGACATAACAAAAATAACATAAGGGCACAACAAGAACAATAGTGGATTTCTATGGGGCACACTAATAACAATATGGGGACAATATGGTCAAAATAATAACAATAAGGGCTACAATGACAATAGTAATGGGGAAATCACTAGTATTATAGGGACTTAACATGCCCCTATCCTTCCAAAAAGCATTGTCCTCAACACTTGAGTAGTTCTCGATGCTTTTGTATAAAATTCTCATCCTCCCATGTGGAATCTTCAGCGGATAAGTTCTTCCACTTGATGAGATACTCCGAAATTGATCGATTTTGTAGCTGTCGAGTTCTTGTTTCTGTGACTACTTCTAGTTCCAATATCATTTTTCCTTCCTCTTCATGTTCCGACAATATTGCTTGAAGTGGGAGCTTGTCACCTATAATGTTTTTTAAACATGAAACATGGAAAACTGGGTGCACTTGGGAAGGTGCAAGAAGCTCCAATTTGAATGCCATAGTACCAATATTTTGCAACACATTATACAAACCATAATACTTTGGCGATAGTTTATATTCCTTCTTAACTTGCTTGAGGGACATCTGTTTATATGGTTGTAGTTGTAGGAATACCTAGTCAATTGCATCAAAACTTCTTTCGTTGCAATGTTGATCTGCCTATTGCTTCATTCTATTATGCGCCAATGTGAGGTTATCCTTTAAGAGTTGGAGAACTTGTTTTTGATGTTCAATGTGATGTTCCACTACTTGAACCTTAGAATTTTCTCTTAAATATGATGTGATGGATGTGGATGAATCCATAAAGTGCCATAAATGGGGTCATTTTTATTGTAGTATGGAAGGAAGTGTTATACCACCATTCAACCAGAGGCAACCATATGACCCATTGTGTCTATTTATCAGATACAAAGAAATGAAGATATCCTTCCAAACATTTGTTTACTATCTTAGTTTTCCCATCAGATTGAGGATGATAAGAGGAGCTATGAGCTAACTGAGTACTTAGACAAGAAAATAATTCTATCCTCCAGTGAAATTGGGAGCTCTATCGCTTACAATATTCTTTGGGTTTCCATGTAACGTTTAAATTGTTTCCATAAATGCAATAGAAACTGTACTCACTTTGAATGGATGTGATAACGCACAAAAGTGTGCATACTTGGTAAGTTTGTAAACTACCACCATGATGACACTCTTTCCTTCAGACTTGGGTAAACCTGTGATAAAATCTATTTAAATCTCCTCCCAATGTTGGCTTCGAATGGATAAAGGTTGTAATAGACCCGGCGTCTTAACTGTTTCAACTTTATTTTGTTGGAAAACCAAGCATTATGCCACAAACTTTTGAATATCTGATTTAAGGCCATCCAAAAAAAATCCTTCTTAACCGTGTGGTAAGTTTTTAAAAATCCTGAGTGACCTCTTAAGGGAGAAGTGTGCAATTCCATAAGAATCTTTTGTTTGAGTTGGGAATTCTTACATAGGTATAAGTGATATTTGTACCATAATGAATCATTTTTCTAGCTAAATGTATCAGATTTAATGGGATCTTTTTGTAACTTTTGAATGATTGCCCACACTTCTTCATCATTCTTCCATTCATCCCTTGGTTCATTTATCTAATTTGGTTGGATAATAGAAATGGCACACAACAATGCTTCCACATCATCATCCTCTCTTGAGAGTGCATCTACCACAAAATTTTGCTTCCCTTTTTTGTAGATGATTTCAAATTCATAACCCAACATCTGTGTGACCCATTTTTGTTTCTCTTCAGAGGATAATCTTTGTTCTAAAAAGTATTTAAGACTATCGTGATCTGTTTTTACCTTGAAGTGTCTTCGCATTAGGTAGGGTCACCATTTCTTAAGTGCATGCAATAATGCCAACATTTCCTTCTCATAAATAGCTTTGTATAAATAATTTCCTTTGATTAGACGACTTTCGAAAGCAATGGGTCTTTCATATTGCATTAAAACAACACAAATTCCATTTCTTGAAGCATCACATTCCACAATAAAAGTTTTTTTAAGTTTGGCGTAGCTACCGGTGCTTGGCACATTGCCTCTTTAAGATGTTAGAAGGATTTTGTTGCTTCTCGAGTCCATGAAAATGTATCTTTCTTCAATAATGATGTTAGAAGTGCTCCTATTCTCCCATAATTCTTAACAAACTTGCGATAATACCTTGTCAACCTCACAAATCCTCGTAGATGCTTTATGGATGTGTGGATTTTCCATTCCTTAATGGCTTTAATTTTTCTAAGGTCTACCTTAACACCTTGATGAGATACAATATGACCCAGATATTCCACCTCTTGTACTCCAAAGAAACATTTGGAGATTTTTGCATATAATTGTTTCTCCTCCAACAGTTTGAGCACCATGTCAACATGTTGAACATGATCCTTCGAGGACTTGTTGTAGATTAGTATATCATCAAAAAATGCTAACAAAAATTTTCTAAGGAAGGGTTATAAAATGGAATTCATCAAACTTCGAAATGTAGAACGTGCATTGGTAGGCCAAAAGGCATGACCAAAAATTCATAATGACCCTCATGAGTTCTAAATTTTATTTTCAGAATGTCTTCAGCCTTCATTCTGATTTGCTGATGTCCTCAATGAAGATCCAACTTTGTAAAGTAATTTGATCCATGAAATTCATCCAATAATTCATCAATGACACAAATGGGAAATTTATCTTTAATAGTGATCTTGTTGAGCTCCCTATAATCCACACACATATGCCATGATCTATCCTTCTTGTGCACCAACACTACTGGAGTAGAGAAAGAACTTGACTAGGTTGAATTATACCAGCCTCTAGCATTTCTACAACCATACATTTGATTTCACTCTTTTAGAAATAACGATATCTGTATGGCCTGATGTTTGGAGGAACACTTCCTAGAACCAAATGAATAGCATGATCATGATCATGAATAGGTGGGATGCCTTTGGGAGTCTCAAATTCCTTGGAATGATTGTCCAAGACTTTTTGGAGATCTGGAGAAATAGATGATTTTGATGGGGGAACCTCTAGCAAACATAATTGTGCAATTATGCCTCGTTGTTCCTTCTTTATAAGCTTTGTCATACTTTTAGAGTTGATTATCTTTCCTTTTTTGCCTCTAGTACCCCTTAATTCAACTTCCTTTCCTCCCACACAAAATTTCAGGAAAGTTCTTGAAAATTTAAGCTATTGTACCCAAGTATTGTAGCCATTAGACTCCTAGTACAACATGAGAAACACCCATTGGAATGGAAAGAATTGGGCTATTCAATACATATTATCCCATGGATAGCTTGATATTATGGTACTTTCCAGAGAAATTTATGGTTCCTCCACTTGCAACCATCACTTGACACTCTGGTGCTAGATATAGGAAGTAATTCAATTCCTTGGCTATCTTGCAATGAATAAAATTATGGGTACTCGCTGAATCAATCAACACTATTACCTTTTTCTTCTTGATATGTCCTTCTATTTTGATAGTTTGAGGAGTGGTAATTCCAGCCAATGCATTACAAGATATGGTCGGATTCATTTATTCTTTATCTATGGTTTGTTTGTGGAGTATATCCTCTTCTTTTGACATTTATTGTTCCTTTTCTTCCTTCTCTTCACAACATATGTAGAATAATTTCTTTTCAACACACTTATGACCTTTAGTGTATTTGTTATCACAATTGTAACAAACACCTTTTTCTCTTTCTTCTTCCAATTGCTGTGGTGTTAACCTTGTAGGTTGTGGAATGCTAGGGGGAACAACACTTCCATATTTATAGTTGTGAGTGGTAGGCTTCCTTGTTTCCATAATTTTGCTTTCCATTTTTCTTTCTAACCTGAATGGCTTCTATAATGAATCAAGTTCCCAAAGGTGAACCTCATGTTGGATATTATTCTTTAATGTCCCTATGAACAGATCAATCCTATGCTCCTCTCGAATATATTTTACCCTTATGTTCAATTTTTGGAAGTCCTCAATTTGCTCCATTATTGAACCCTTTTGTTTGAGATTAATCAATTGGCTAAAATAGGTGTTGCTTTTTGTATCCTCATAATGTGCTATCGATCCTTCTGTAAAAAGTTCCCAAGTGACAATTTTTTTACAAGAGCGAAGTCATCGATACCATAGAAATTGATTTGGTTCCAAATATAAAGTTGCAATACATACCTTTTGTGTGTTTTTGCATTACGGAGATTGAAAAATTCCTCCATCTGTAGTATCCATGTTTCGGGATCCTTGCCATGAAACTTCCTCATATTGATTTTTGGAACATGGAGGGTCTTCAATCCAACATTGGAGACTATGAAATCATGATTAACATTTATTTTGTTCTCATCATGACTTTCCTTTACTACAGTTTCACCATTAGTAAGCATTTCTTGTAGAAAATTATTCAAATTTATCTTCATTTCTTCCATCTTAGCATCCATTCCATTCATCTTAGCATCCATGCCATTCATATTAGCTTCCATGTCATCCATCTTAGCTTCCAAACCATCCATCTTAGCTTCCACACCATCCATCGTAACTTGCACACCATTCATATTAGCTTCCATGCCATTCATCTTGGCTTCAGTTACCTTTTCTGAGAGTGAAATTTGTTGTACTTGGTCTTGTAATTTTTATATATCATGTTGCATTTCTTCCTCTTCTTCACGAGTCATACTAGAGCTTTCAGGTTGCTTACTAGGTGTTTCCATTTTATTTCTTTGGGGCATCAATTAATACTAATAATTATTCATTATTCCCTTTGAATTCCTTCAAACTATTTTTTCAAACCAATCTTATGCAAAATTTAAAAAAAAAACTACACACCATTTTTCACTTTGTAAGAGCTTGATGTTGACACTATTGTATCTTTGTAATTGCAGATATTGAATATCTGAAATCATATCATGTAGTATCCCTTTGAGTCCTATTTCTAACCCTGCAAGCCTCATCAATATTAGATTCTCCAAAGAAGAGTTATGCCAAATCTCCCATGATGACCTGAATATAGACTAGTTCAGTAGAGCGAACTTGTATGAAGTGCCACGTGTCATTGTTTCGACCTTAGTATCTGACACTAATATAAATACAACTACATGCCATTATCTTTTTGAAACTTCTTAGGAAGTTTCTATGTGATGCCTAGAACAAAAGTATGACGATTTTCCCTAGGTCACCTATTTGGAATGTAATTTGGGAGCCTGCAAAAACCCTAACTTCCTGAGATTATATCTCTCAAAATATATTGAGACAAGCTTCAAAATTCGGACTTGAAGTTCAAAATCATTTCGAATCAAATGGGTTTTTTGTTTAGCTTCTGAAATGTCACCAAAAACAATTTATAGAGAAAATGCCACCATGACCTATTTGGACTAGCAAAACCCTAGAATCCAAAGCTCTGATACCAAATGTTATGAAACCATCTCACAAAAAGATAGAAAAGATATATCAATGGCTTAGAATTCAGCCTCTTCGAGGGGGAAACCTCCTTTACATTACACAAATGAATAATTCTTGGATGATACAAATGACTAAACCTCCCTTCTATATATAGTAGTCTAAGGGGTCACAATATAATCACGTCGACATAACAGTAATAACATAAGGGCACAACAATAAGAATAGTGGGTTTCTATGGGGCACACTAATAACAATATGGGGACAATAGCGGCACAATAATAACAATAAGGGCTACAACGACAATAGTAATGGGGGAATCACTTGTATTATAGGAACCTAACATTGTAATTCATTATGATGTATAAATTGTATAACTGAGCCTGCACACAAAACTAGTGAGAATAGGGAGATGATGCTAAAGTTTTCTCTACTCAAAATGGGTGAACTCATGATGCGAAGACTATTTGATCAATAGAACATCTATTGTAGGAATTTATTTATACCTGTGAGTTATATTGTGTTACATGATTAATTCGTTGTTTCTATAAGTCACTTCTTTAATCTGGGTGTGGAGGGTGGTCTGGTAAGAGCCCACTAGCCCACCTCCACAACCCTTCATATATTGTTGTAGATTAAATATGTGTGCATGTTGTGGATTGAAGCATTCTTATAGAATTTTGATTTTAAATGTCATATTGATTTCTTGGTATTTTACTGCCCTTATATTGAAAATTGTTGTTTCATGCTTGAGCGAGTCTCTTCGAATGTATGAGTTGGATTTGAATCTTTATTTCATTGATGAAACACATCTTTGAATCACTATTTCGTTAATGGAACACATAGTCATTGTTATAAACTGGATGTAGAGGTTTGGATATAGTTGCTTGAGGGTTTCAATATTGATTTGAGTTTGTTGAGGGTTTCGATATCGATTTGAAACTATTGAGCATTCTTATGGTTTTGGTTCATTATTTTTTTCCTCATGCGACTGTCTCTTTCTATCAATGGTTCAAATCCCATTTTTCATTAACTATTAAATATTTTGAAAAAGGTGAGTCTAGGGATAAGGACCGAGCATTTTTTGTGATAGCCTTTTTATTGTTAGTCAAGGTAACTAGTGAGTTAATGAAACATGCCTAACTTGTCGTATTTTTTAATGTCTTAGTGACTAGATCATAGGTGGACTTTGTCGTGAGCTTTTATCCAAAATTGTTACTATGTCATACCCTATATTCTCTTGTAACCCAACATGACAAAGTCCTCTGTGCTTGTATTATTGGATCAAACCACCGATTGTTCCCTTGTTTCCGTAAGCAAAGGCGATTTCATTCTTGTCATCTCCAATATGGGTTGAGTCCAGGATTTAGGTTGTTTATTTGAGTATAGGTACTACACGGGGTACGAGTAGTATATTAAGTACATGCATTCGAATATAACAAAGAATTAATTTCAATTTTTTTTTTTTGTATTTAATGTTGTGTGTTACATTTTATTTATTAGAAATTGTGAGAGAATTGTTGTAAGTGTGGATAATTTCATGAAGGATGTGATGATAGTTTGATTGATTGGTCCTTTGCTAAGATTCAATACAACAATGTGATTTTATTTATTGGGCCTTCCACACATATACTTGTAAACATAATGTATGTATGGCTTGAATATTGAAACAATGTATTTACTGTGAGATCCTTCATTAATACATGTGATGCGGCATGTCAAAAAATCACTTAATTTATTTTTCTTGGTTGGCGAGGTTGTGATTCTAAAAGTTTTGTCCAGATTTGAATATTGATGGTAGTTAATTTTTCTGATACACTGCCTTATTTTTCTGTAGATGAAGATTGATTAAAGGAGTGAAAATTCAAGTGGAAATCTTGTTTTAAGTTTGTAAGGTGGGAGAATTATTTATGACATTATTTTATTTAATTGAAATTAGATAGGCTATAGAGTCTTTATGGTACATACACTATTGCACGTCAAAGTAAATGATTCCTGACTGACAAAAATAAATTATGAGTCAAATACAAACCAATACTGCAACAAACATTTTGGTATCATTGGTAGGGAGGTTCCTACAAGATTATGGTAATTATTTCAACATTTGTTTCTAGCTCTAGAGGTAAATTTCCGTGGTATTTTTTTTAGTAGGGGTGCCTATTTTTGCTGTTGAATACAAGGGGTAATTTCTCAGAGTGTTAGTGTATTTTTCTTTATTGCAACACTTAAACTTGGATTCAACTGATTTTATTCAACAAGTGTTTTTACACTTTTTTTTTATTAATTTATGATTTGATTTCGTTTTAAAAAAATATGCATGAGAAGGAGAGGTAGGGGTCTGAAGCTCAATAAGGGTAGAGTAAATCTTGATAATCCAACTTTTTTTTCTCACAGTGGGCCTTTTGTTGTAGGCAAAAACTCCAAGGAGACAGAGGCCAACCAAGTTGGTACTTTCCACTTGGACTCTGGACATAGTAGTTTAGGGGTATCCCAACCATCAATGGTAAGAAAGGAGACTAAAAAAGTAAATCTAAAACACAGTCAGTCTTCACAACCTACAAGAGGTAATTTATTTGGAGGAAAGAGGATGGTAGATCATCAAGAAGTATATGGTGAAGGTGTCGGTGAAAATTATCCAAAGAATAGTCCGCCTTTGATTTCCCAATTGTGGACCCTAATGCAATCATTCAAATAAACAACATCCCACCTTCAGCTTTTCCACATTACCACTGTAAAATGCATGAGGATCCTTTTTCTTTTCCTTTTGAATTTGACATACTTTGTAGGAGATGTGATTATTCTTTGGATGCTCATAAGTTAAAATGTTTCCCTGCAACTCTTAAAGACTCAACCTTATGCTAGTTTATTGGGTTGTGGGGAAACATTATTAATTCTCAAGAGAAAATGAAGAGGAATTTTCTAAGTAAATATTAGGAATATCGTAAGACACAAGAAATGATGGACAACATTCTAACTATCACATAGTAGGATAATGAGAGTTTGGAGGATTATTTGGGAAAATTCCTATATTTCCTGTTGGAAATAATACTAAGAGGGGTGGGGGTGAATCAGTATTATCAAGTCAGATACTTTTTCATTTTCACACTCAAATTCATATACGCGACTTCAGTTAAGGGTATACGCGTATATACGCGACTGTATTAAATGCAACAACCGTATATGCAACAATCTTATGATTCAGTTAGCTTATCTTCAGTAAATGCATCAGAACATTATTAACATTAAACAGGTGTAGTAAAACAGTACAGATCATCACACATAAGAATCACACATGAACACCATGATGTAAGGTGGAAACCCAATGTGGGTGAAAACCAACTGTTGCAATTCGTCTCTTTCTTCCTTTAATAAGAAACTTCTTTTACAATGTGCTGGTGCAGTCCTTTACTAGCACGCAGGCTACAACCTGCAGAGGGCTACAACCCTCTCTCGTTTTCTAGTTACTTCTGGAAGGGAGCTACAACCCCCTTAGCTCTTGTACTAGTGGATATACTAGTATGTAGGTGCCGACCTACAGAAGGCTGCAACCTTCTTTTCTTCAGGGACCACGTTTCATCAATTTTCAGACTAGATCCATAAGTACAAAACAATCACTGCTGCAATACAATCATCAACTTATACTTGCATCATAAATCTCTAAATCACCCAATACTGAATCACTGAAACCCTGTCATCAAAGACACAGAACGCAAACCAAAGCCTAGAACTCTGCAACAACCAGTAGAATCAACAGCAACCTGAAATACCAAATCTCATAATGCATACGCCACTTTACTATATCAAAACCGCGTGTATACGCGCTTTCACCTCATACAACCCGCGTACAGATCTAAAGATAATTACTTGTACCTTCATTGTTATATCAACCCAATCCAAGCAACACCAACAGATAACCAGCGATACTAGATCTTCACCCTTCGTCAGACATTCATTCCTACACACTCTTTTTCCTAATGATCTTCTCCTTATATAGGTTTAGGCTTCTCTCCAAAACCATGGTCCAAAACCATGTAGAAACAATACCATGAACCCAATACTTTGGGTCGTCACTTTGGACCAAATACTATGGACCAAATACCACGGACCAAAACCATGATTTCCAACATGTACGTGCCTTTACTTCTATTAACCCACGTGTATACATGTACGCTCCTTCTGCTACACTAACCCGTGTATATACGCATTTTCTTCACGATCAACTTGCATATATTTCTCTATTTACCTGCTACACTATGATCTGTCCTCTGAGTGAGTTTCCATCACCTGTATCATTCCTCTGAGTGAGTTGCCATCAAGGACAACACTTGAATCATAATGCCAACAATCTCCCCCTTTGGACTTGATGGCAACAACCACACTAAGTCACTCTCCCCCTTTGACATCAAGGGCAAAGGGCAGACCAAGATATTCTCTTCTTTGATCTCCATCTGCTGTCCATACTCCCCCTGTGTCTCAACTGAAATCTCTGATTGAGCTCCCCCTTTTTATGTGCCGAGATGTACCAATCTGTCCATGCTCCCCCTGACCACATGCACGATCTACACAAGCATGCCATGACTCTATACATACATCATATGATAGTTATCAGCTAGTATCATACACCATATGATCTGCACTCTTGCAATATCATTCTTTTGACTGACCAACAGGATGTATCATTTAGCTACATAAGCATCATCACCAACTTCTAATCATAATGCCAACAATGCATTGTTTGAAGTATATGCTCCTCCTAAGCTAGTGCCAACCATCTCTTATCATGACCGAACCTTTCCCTATGTCTGTACTGCTGCCCTTTCTTCTGATCTCCATATACACGACTCTGCAGCCTGTAACTCACGTATATATGCGGCTTAGCTTCATTATATTAGCGTATGCAAGATGGAATACTGAATTTCTTCACTTTCAGTATCCCCTGTGTCTGTTATGTCAGCTAACTGAGTTATGTCACACCTTTCTGTCTCTAATTCTGTCTTCTGAAACTGTAATGATGTATGGTCTTCTTGTTTTGAACTTTGAAATTTGCTCTTGCATTTCCTTGCTTTATGTCCAATTTTGTTGCATGAATAACATCTTACATATTTCATGTTCCTTCTATTGCAATCAATTGCTGTCCTGCGGAAAGAGTTATTTTTGCTGACAAAACTAACCTCCCTAGGAGTCTAAGACTCTCTAGTGACAAACAAGACAATTAAGAGCAATCCTTCTCTAAACATACATTATTCTATGAGAAACCAAGTGTTTTTCCATCTTACCTCAAGTCCAATGCTTGTTGCATCAGTCTAGCCTCGTCGATCCAGATGAGCTCCTCCTTCACTTTGAAACATGCATACACTAACAATCAAACGATTACATAACACCTGAATATTCCATAAAACAAAGCATATTCAACATATAGACCAAGGAGTATATGAAACAATTCATTAACAACAAATCATTGAGAAGAATGGACTTATTTGTATTAAGGAAACAAAAAAGAAACCATTACAACCTGAGCCTTGGTGTTGTGCAAGTTCCTCCCAGGGTCCAGCAAGATTTTCCTCTACTTTGACAAGCTCACCACTTCCAAATGAAACAAGAAAGGATGGTAATCTCTCCTCACAAGCTTCTAAAAGGAAGTCCTAATTCCAGCAGCATCTACCCTTTGGAATGTTCAGCTTTCAACCTCTCCTCCTTTTGCCCAATGCCTGTATTTATAGTGTCTAGAGGAAGTTATTCAGTTCCAACATCAATGGGATACTCCCTCTTTTGGATGGGGTAGCTCCTCTCTTGATGGGATAAGTTCCTCTATCATAGGGATGCATGAACCATCTGGAGGCGCTCAATACACGTCAAACACTCTTCTAGAAGGCTCTAGAAGTGACCACAAGTAACTTTTTAAAGATGAAACTCGCGCCTTTTGACCTGTACAGGGGTACGCACCCAACCTTTAGCTTACAGAGCGTACAAGTACGCAGGTACAGTGTGTTTGGAATGCGTACACACAGGCAAGGTAGAGAGAACCTGCGTACCCAGAGATAAACATGTTTTTGACTTTCTCTCTTTTTTGAAGCTTGACATGAAGAGCAGAGGTATTAGGCTTGACAAGGAAGATAATATGACTATTGATGGAGCCATATTAACTGCAGATAGTCATGGTGACAAATTTCAGTGTAACAGAAGGATACAATGGGTGTTCAATAGTGAATGGTGATGAAGTGAAGCCACATGAAGTTGCATGATATACAGATGTAACAATTCAAGATTAGTTGCAAACATCTTTAAAAGACAACATTATATTACATATTAGACACTAAAAGATGTGAAAAGAAACCTCAAAAATGGTCAAGAACTTGTACAAAATGAAGAATACAAATCAAATTTTGTCCCTAAAGAGTACAATGTTATCTATTAAAATGGAAGAAAATGAAAGTATGACTAGTTTATTTTAAGAAATAAGGATTTAAAAGATAAACTTGGAGACATAGGATAAGTAGTATCTAGCAATTACCTAGTCACTATAAGCTTAAATAGAAAGCTATATGAGTATCATATGTTCATCACAGGTCTTGCAGCAAGGGAGAAAGCTACCATTTTTTATGAGTTGGAAGGTATACTCATGTAGGAGGAAGAAAGAAAAAGAAATCTTAAGCCTCAAAATTATGATTTGGCACTAATGGAAAAACGAAAATCACATTTCAAAAGGAAGCCTTGGGAACGTAATAAAGGAAGAAAGTCACCACAAGGAAATCCATAATTTGGTAATTTTCCATTTTCAAAATAAAAACCAGGTATGACATCTCCAAAGGTCAATCTTAAATGTCATTACAATGGAAATTTTGGACACTATTCTAGATATTACATGAAAAAAATTATCGTGAGTTCAAACATAGAAATAAAAGGCATACTAGTAATTTTGTTGATAAGAGAAATAATGATTGATGGCATAAAAAACATCACACTATTTGTTACATATTTTTCACTATCTATTGAAATAAAGGATCCATATTATTGGTTTGTTAATTTTGAAGCCTCTATACATATGTCCTGTAATAGGCATTGGTTTGAGAACTTTCATGAAATTAACAATCGTGTGGATAAATATGTTGAAGATGATTGTGCACATGAAATCAAAGGGCATGGTAGTGGACTAGTTTTGTTTCATATAGCTTTCCAGATCCATCGCATTATGTTAGTTAGATAATCGACGTTTCAAACCCACAACTGAGGTTCATATTTAGGATAACATGAAATGTGGAAAACGTATCGAACCAATGTAGATAATAAATAGGAATGATATGGTTGAAAAAATAGTCGACAATAAAAACCATAAAAGAAAAAGTATTTTATTAATATATTATAAAATAATTAAAGATCATATAATTATGTACATTAATATGAATCGAATATTTATTTATTAATATATTTTTATATTAGTGGCAATTAATAATAACGTTTTAAAATATTGGTAAAATGTTTTTTTTTTTGCTAAGGCAAGAGATGTTCCTTCCATAACCATTAATCGAAAAATAATCTACATAATTTACAGCTATCCACCAGAATGTGTGGACCAAGAACAAGGTTGCTCACTACTAGAGGCAAGGCCCCCAACATAAAACAAAGACCCGACAAAGGAGCAGAAAGAGAAGATGACCAAATGAAGAGCCAAGCAAAGCCTCCACTCAAACCCTCCAAGACCCACTAAGACCCACTAAACCACCCGATTAACCGTGACCTTCCAAGTCACCTCTGGACCCAACAACGGAGGAGAAAGTCACTTCTCGAAGCCAGGCTTAACATAACTCCTCGGCCCCACACAACTGCACGCTTAATATGGATCGTTTAACCCTGCGTCTAAATCCAATGGCCCAAAAACAAATCGCTTGGCCCAAAATGCCGGAATTCTAACCTGACAAATATTAACTTTTCAAAGAAGCCACGCACTAGATAATGCTCCACCCCAACCAAACTGCACATTAAATCCTGACCGTTGATAAACGCTGCGGCATCCAACATATGAGATTCATATCACACCACTGATTTGCCCAAACTTTTCTGTGTGATAAGGGTGGGTACTGCACCCTCCCTCCTCCACGTGTTGTCAGGTGTATGGAATCGCTTCCGATTGACAAAAACCGCCTTTCGATTGAGAGTGGTGTGATCGCCAACAAATAGCTCAGGAAGCGGTTTTTCCTTCTGCATGGTGAAACTGTGGGAAAATTGGCCACCGTCATAATCCTGAACCCCTTTCATTACCTCTGAAATGTTGAGCCCGCCATTCCACTCCTCGTCGTGATTTAAGTGTCTGCAACCAGGATTTGTGTTGATCTTTTTGGAACAAAAACAGTTGCCTGGCCTATGCTGATGAATCCTGAGGTTGATATTATCAGTGCTGCAAAGGCCTGCCTTAATTTGCCTTCCACCTACATGCTTGACCAAAATGAGGAGATCCAACCAAGAATTGCTCATTGAGACCTTTCCTCTCTAGGTTTTATCCTGAAACACTTCTTTGTCTTCTTTCGCTAGATTATGACTAAGAGTTTTCAGATTGCCATGTGGCATTGCTTGCCACCCTGTCACAACTCTACTTTCCTTGTAGCTAACTCCTTGGTTGGCCAAGAAATCCGTTAGTTTGTTAGCCTTTCTACGCACATGATTGAACCTGACTGAGAAAAGCCCCAGAAGGTGACCCTGAATTCTCTGGAAAACCCGGATTAACTTCCAGTGCTGTGAGAATTTCTCCGGCTCTGATCTGCAATTGATTATTTTTACTGAGTTAATAACTAACTCAGAGTTAGCTTCAATGATCATGTTGTGGTAGTTTTCCTACTTCAACAAATCTAGCATTGCTCCATCGCCATTAATTCTGCCATATTATTGGTAGCTCTTCCTAAATGACAATGGAAGATAGAGAGGATGTTACTTGCTTCATCCCGCAGAACCCCCACAAAACCAGTTATTCTGGGGTTGCCTTTAGAGGCTCCATCTATGTTGTATTTCAAAAAACCTCTTGGAGGAGGTTTCCAGTACTATTTTTTAGAATCCCTTTTGCTTGTTGTTTTGTTCTAGCTTAGGGGGATGATCCCCTGCAATCCTAACAACCTGAGAGTTCTTAAGTTTTCTCCTGTGGGAGGATTTTTGGGAAGATTCCTGATTGTTGAGCTGATCGTCTCGTTGATTTGTTTTAAGATCTGATCAAACAGGTGAAGAGTGGGATTCTTTTCATTTTTTAAGATTCCCTTATTCCTTTCATTCCATATATTCCAAATAATAAAACTTGGCATGAGAGCCCAAGCTAGGTTGAGAACTTCATTGTCTGAAAAAAATTTCCTCCATTTGTTAATGGTGTTAGTAATACTCTCTTTGTCCCTGTCTGACTGTTGAAAAATGTTGGCAAAAGCATCCCATAGCCTAGAAGTGAAATTACAGCTATTGAGAATGTTATGCTTCTTAACCTGCAAAGCAATACCGAACCGAGAATATGCGAGAAAAATACCCAGAACACAGAATATGCGAAGAAAATATAGAACACAGAATAGCAATGATTTTATTATTCAGAGAGTAATGTTCACTTGCCTCTTCGAGGGGGCAACCTCCAATAGAGCAGAGCTCGATTACAAAACAAGACACGATGCTCCTCGCAGGGAGTCTCTATCCTTTATATATGACTCATACATGCAATACCACGGGTCAATACCGTGGGTTTTATTAATACCATCTATTTAATACTACCGCCCATTTACCCTTTATTTAATACTACCGCCCATTTGCAACTAACTGTGGTCCCTTCATTAATTGCGGGTTAACCACTTACAAATATTAATATGGGCTTTATTGACTCTTGACTATGACGTGATCCCATGACATGAATAAGGGGGTTAGGGTGGGACCCTAACATGCCCTCCCCCTTCAGACTAGCCTTGTCCTCAAGGCTGAAGCTGCGGAAACTGCTCAAGAATAGTGGCTGGTTCCCAAGTTGCATCTTCCGGAGAGATGTCTTTCCATTTGACGAGGACCTCTTTAATCATGCGGCCGTGCAAGTGCTTGTCTCGTGTGTCTAGAACCTGTTCCGGTTGAAGCCAGATTGACCCTTCCTCGTCCAATTCCGGTAGACTGGTTTGAACTCGGCAATTGTTCCCAATCATTTTCTTGAGGCACGATACATGGAAAACTGGGTGGATTTTTGCTGTAGGTGGCAAAGCCAACTTGTAAGCCACTTCTCCAATGCGCTGAAGTACTTGGTATGGTCCATAGAATTTTGGAGAGAGCTTTTGACAACCCTTGTCTTTGAGTGATGTTTGCTTATAGGGTTGCAACCTCAAAAAGACCTGATCCCCTTCTTGAAATTGGCGCTCTGAGCGATGTTGGTCAGCCTGTTGCTTCATACGGTTCTGAGCTTGATGAAGATTCTCGCGCAGGTGGGCGAGCATGGTTGCGTGGTGTTATAGGAGTTGATCCACAGCTTGTACTTTGGATCACCCCGCGAGATAAGAAGTAGGGGCAGGCGGAAGTTGACCATAGACTGCTTCATAGGGAGTCATTTTAGTGGTGGCATGATAGTTGGTGTTATACCACCATTCCGCCAGAGGTAACCACTGTCCCCAAAGGTGTTGCTTTTCTGAAGTGAAACACCTAAGGTAGGTTTCTAGACATTTGTTGACTGCTTCGGTTTGCCCATCTGTTTGCGGATGATATGAAGTACTGAGTTTGAGTTGAGTGCCTTGTATTCTGAAGAGTTCCTGCCAAAAAATACTGGTGAAGATTGGGTCGCGATCGGACACAATAGAAGTGGGCATGCCATGCAATTTGAGAAGATCTGATCCATGAAAGTTGGGGCAACCAACGTTGGTGTAAATGGTTGGGGTAGGGCGCAGAAATGAGCATACTTCGACAGTCGGTCCACAACCACCATGATGACTGACTTGTTCCCAGACTTTGGAAGACCTGTAATGAAATCCATGGAGACCTCCGTCCAAATTGACGCCGGAATGGGCAATGGTTGTAATGTGCCTGGTGTGTTGGCTGTTTCTCCTTTGTGCCGTTGACAGACATCACATTCTGCTACGAAAGTCAGGATGTCCTGTTTCATACCGGTCCAAAAGAATGATCTTCTGGTGTGTGCATACGTCTTCTAAAAGCCCGAATGTCCTGCAATGGGTGATGAGTGCAGTTCGGCCAAAATGCTACTTTTGAGGGTGGATGTTGGTGATATTACGACTCTGTCCTTGTAGCGAAGAATATCATTCTGCCACGAGTAGCCCTTGCTGGAATTAGGATCCACCTGCAATTGAGAAATAAGTTGGGAGAGCCCTGGATGTGAAAACCATTCCCTGCGACCCTCTTCAATCCAGTCTGGAATTGGGAGGGAAATTGCGAGCAGTGTACTTTCCTCCTCAAATTGGCGCGACAATGCATCTGCTACCCGGTTGTCTTTCCCTTTCTTGTAGATGATCTCATAATCATATCCCAGCATTTTGGCGAGCCACTTGTTTTGTTGTGGGAAAGATAGGCGCTGCTCCAGAAAATATTTAAGACTGTGATGATCTGTGCGGATTTGGAAACGTCGCCCCAACAAGTAAGGTCGCCAGGTCTCTACGGCATGTAAGATGGCCATCATTTCCTTCTCGTAGGTAGATTGGCCAAGATTCCTCCCACTTAGTTGTTGGCTGGTGAAGGCCAATGGTCGCCCTTCCTGCATTAAAACCACTCCAATACCTGTTCCCGATGCATCACATTCAATGAAAAATGATTTGGTGAAGTCCTGTAGGGCTAAGACTGGAGTGGTACACATGGCGTTTTTGAGCGTGGTAAATGCCTGTTGTGCTTCCTCGGTCCAGAAGAAGGAATTTTTCTTTAGGAGTTGAGTGAGGGGCTTCGCTATGCGACCATAGTTGCGGACAAATTTACGATAATAGCCTGTGAGACCCAAAATTCCTCTCAAGCTCTTCAACGTCTTAGGTTGAGGCCATTCTTGCATTGCCTGGATCTTTTTCGGGTCCACCTTGACACCTTCACATCCCACAATGTGGCCCAAATACTCAACTTCTTCCATGCCAAACTCACACTTAGACATCTTGACAAATAATTTATGCTTGCAAAGCAGTTGCGATAGTAGATCTACATGCTGAATATGTGCCGCCCAGGTGCCACTATAGATGAGAATGTCATCGAAGAAGACCAAGACAAATTTTCTGAGATATGGCTTGAGGATGTGATTCATAAGACTCTGGAAAGTAGAAGGGGCATTGCAGAGACCAAATGGCATGACCAGGAACTCATAATGGCCTTCATGAGTTCTGAAAGCCGTCTTGGGAATGTCGACTTCCTTCATGCGAATTTGGTGATAGCCGGAGCGAAGATCCAACTTGGTGAAGAATTGCGCCCCATTGAGTTCGTCCAGCAAATCGTCAACCACCGGAATGGGGAATTTATCTTTGACTGTTAACTTGTTGAGTGCCCTGAAGTCGGGACACATCCGCCACTCCCCATCTTTCTTGAGGACCATGACCACTGGGGATGAATAAGGACTAATGCTGGGAAGAATGACACCTGCTTCCAATAATTCCTTGATGATTTTTTCTATTTCATTCTTTTGAGTGAACGGATATTGGTATGGCCACACATTTGGGGGTTGAGCCCCTGGAACTAAGGTGATGCTATGATCATGTTCCCCTCGCGAAGGTGGAAGCTCATGAGGCTTGTCAAAGACAGTTCGATGGTTATTTAAAAGCTGCTGCATCTCAGGATGAATTGGCCGAGGTTTGGTTTCGACTACCTGGATTGCATTAAATTGTGCTACTACTCCATGATGGCCCTTTTTTAACAATTTTTCCATCCGATGCGAGCTGATGATAGAGGGTGCTCCTGTCTGGAGGCCGCGGAGGGTATGTGTGGAGTTGTTCTGCTTAAAACTCATATATAACTCCTGGAAATCCATTGTGATTGGCCCAAGGGTGCGGAGCCATTCAGTGCCTAGGACAATGTCGCATCCCCCCATGTGTATGGCAAAGATGTGGGTTTTCAACTGATAATCCCCCATTTGAAGTTTGACATTTTCACAACGGCCTTCACATTTCATTGTGCCCCCATCTGCAATTTGGTCCTGGAAGTTAGATACTGCCCGTACAAAACAATGTGCTGCTTCTGCGATTTTTTGATGGGTGAAATTATGGGTACTTCCACTATCAATCAAGACTATTATTGGGCGATGTTTGAGAAAACCCCTGATTTTGAGAGTTTGAGGGGAAGAGATGCCTGCCAACGCATTGAGCGAAATAACTGGGTCTTCAGAGACAATCTCCTTTTGGTTGTCTTCTTCTATTGCCTCCTGTTCCTCAAGAGGTGGATCTTCCTCAGTGGAGCTGTAGTCAGTGGCATCAATTTGAAAAAACTTGGGCTCCTTACATTTATGGCCAGGTGAATATTTTTCATCACAGTAGTAACATAGTCCTTGCTTCCTTCTCTCAGCCATTTCCTGAGGTGATACCTTTTGGACCTTAAGTGTCTGAGTCGTGGTATGAGCTTGTGGGGGACGACCTTTAGTGGGGAAATTGGGGCGGCTGTATTGGACTGTGATGGCACGTTCCACTTTCCGGGCTACCTGGCAAGCTTCCGACCATGTGGGAGAGTGGTGGAGTAGAACTTGAGCTTTGATGGCTTCTTTAAGACCACTGATAAAACATTCCGTGTAGAACTCATTGGAGAGATGCTGAGTGCGGAAGGCTAAGGCTTCAAAAGCGGTGATATATTCATCCACTGTACCCGTCTGTCGGAGCTTAGTGAGACTGCCCAAAAAGGAGTCTCCTTGTTCAAAGCGATCTCGAAGAGCTTTGGTAAATTGGGCCCAGCTCGAAAAAGGTGCATTGCGACGCTGATGCCATAACGCCCATTGCCATCATTGATTGTCCAAGTACATGGTTGCCACTCTAATCTTAGTCCACTCTTCGTCGAGACGATTTAATTCGAAATACTGCTCCATTTGTGCTAGCCATGCGGACGGGTTAGAGCCGTCAAATTTCTGCATATCCAACTTGGGAGGTCGCTGACTGAGTGGGAGATTTCTGTTGGGTGGTGGCTGGGTGCGCCATGCGTGAGGAGAGTGGCTAGACTCACCCTCATGGTCATTATAGTGGTCCTCGAGAGATGGCTCCTTGCCCTTATCGAGTGCTTGCAGTACCATGCTAGATAGTTTGTCAAACATAGTGTTGAGCTCGCTCATATTTGTTTCGAGTTTGTCTAGTCTTTCATTGGCCATTGCTTGAGCTCTAGTTGCTACCATACACAAACTTGCTGAAAAATTGGGACCGCAAAAAAAAAAAATTGTGCAGAAATTGAATGGTACCACCGTGCTCAGCTCGTTGTCCTAATGCTGATGGGCTAGATCACAAATAAGTGCTTCGGCCGATCTCAGACTTTTTCTCTTTCTTTTTTTTTAAAACTCCTAACAGAGTTTTACTCCTTCTTGAGCAATACTGCAGTCGTCAAATCCTCAAAATGTCACTGCTGCCAAAAGTCCTGCGAAAATTATAGCCAGGCACAGGAACCCTTCATAAGTACTCCGATCTGGTGGATCTGAGAGATCTGGATCGTGGATCACTGCTGTTGCTGATCAGATAGAGCTGCGGGACTGATGTCTGCTGCTACTGCACTCGCTGATCTAGAATAGATGATGTGCAATCCCCCGATAGAAAGGGAACTATGGTCTTGAGGAGTGTCAGGTGCTACAGATCGCAATATACATAAGGGTATGACAGTAGTACTCGGCCCAATGTTTTAGGGCTCTAACTAAGGAGGATCGACCGTACCCTTAGCCGTACAACCCGACTACCCTATCGTACAGGCGAGTAATCTCTCCGAGTGCTGTTCTCGGTGTACTATAGCCACAAGACGGCCGAAGGTTTATCTATGGCAAGGCTTCAAGGTAGCTATGGGGCTTCCTATATACCCAGAGGGTACGTGGAAGACAGTCCGTGCGCGGTTCTGTTTAATGCGCTACTACTCGAAGGGGTACCCACAGGGGTTACAAGGGAGTCCAACAGACGTGACCACCTCTTGTATTTCCTGCGTGCATGCCTCCCAAAATCCGCAGGTTTATGCGCTCAACGACAGATCCCGTGGTTTAAAGACGCCGGAACACGTCTCTAGCCAAAAAAAAATCGCTAAAATTTGGAGATCCCACCGAGCCCTGGAAAGTGCTCTGATACCACTTGTTATGCTTCTTAACCTGCAAAGCAATACTGAACAGAGAATATGCGAGAAAAATACCCAGAACACAGAATATGCGAAGAAAATATACCCAGAACACAGAATAGCAATGATTTTATTACTCAGAGAGAAATGTTCACAGGCCTCTTCGAGGGGGCAACCTCCAATAGAGCAAATCTCGATTACAAAACAAGACACGATACTCCTCGCAGGGCGTCTCTATCCTTTATATATGACTCATAGATGCAATACCACAAGCCAATACCATGGGTTTTATTAATACCATCTATCTAATACTACCGCCCATTTGCAACTAACTGTGGTCCCTTCATTAATTGCAGGTTAACCACTTACAAATATTAATATGGGCTTTATTGACTCTTGACTATGACGTGATCCCATGACATGAATAAGGGGGTTAGGGTGGGACCCTAACATTTCATGAGTGAGAATTATGCCATCGGTGATCTGCCTTCCTTCCACGTAACTTGATTTCTCTAGTGATATAAGAAGAGGAAGCAGGGGCTTGAGGCGTGTAGCGATCACTTTGGAGACAATTTTATGCAATACATTGCATAGTACAATAGGTCGGAATTTGTCTGGAGTCTGGCTTTTCTCTCCTTAGGGATGAGGGCAATGAAGGTGGCATTCAAGGATGGAAGCATCCATCTGTTAACTCTAGAGTCCTCGACTACTTGCCAAACATCCTCCTTGATTAGATCCCAGAAGTTGTGAAAGAAGTCTGAAGTGAAGCCATCTGGTCTAGGTGCTTTCCCAACTTTGAGCTGTCGCATAGCTATCTCCACTTCCTGTAAAGAAATAGGCCCAAGGAGGATTTGATTGTGTTCCTCAGTTAAGATCTTATGAATAATATTGATGATCTTCTCTATAGCTAGCAGTCGATCAGTCTCCGTTTCTTAATGCACCCTCCGAAAGTGGGTGAGGAGTTCTTGTTCTATATCTTCATGCTTCTCTAGATGTTCCCCTTGTCAATTTTCGAGGAGAGTAATGCTGTTGTGCATTCTCCATTGGATAGTGGTATGGTGGAAGAACTTTGTATTGTGATCACCCTCCTTAAGCCATCAGATCCTCTATTTTTGTCTCCAAAGAATCCCTGCTTGTCTTTCTCTTTCTGATATCTGTGTTTGTAGTTGACGTTCTTGTTCTGCTATGGTTTCGGATCTACCTTCAGCTATGATTCTCTGCTGTAATTTTTACATTTCTTGTTCAAGAGGGTTTTGTGCCTGAAAGATATTGCCGAAGGCAAAGTAATTCCACTGTTTTATTTTTTCTTTGATATGTTTTAGCTTTTGTTGGAGCTTGTACATTTTTGCGCCTTCTGGTGGTGTGAAATTTCTCCATGTCTCTGTTATTAGGTTATGAAAATCGGGGTGATTCAGCCAAAAGGCTTCAAAGCGAAAGGGCCTACGAACATTGTCTCCCGATCTTTGCCATTGAAGCCTAATAGGCCAATGGTCTGAGCCAGAGAGTGGCAATATAGAGGATAAGAGATCCCCACCAATATGTATTGCATTATCAGAGATCAGGAATTTGTCTAACTGAGATGCAATTTGGTGGGCATCTGCACACTTGTTGTTCCAAGTATAAAATCCATTATTGAATTCCATATCTATAAGCCTGTTGTTATGAATGTAGTTTTTGAAGTGCGTGCTTTCACAGTCTAGCTTGATCTGTCCTCCTCTTTTTTCCTCCAATCTTGTAATCATGTTGAAGTCCTCTCCTGTGATCCAAAGTGGGTGGGATCTCTCTGAGTTGATCTAAGTTAGGGTGTTCAATGTGTCTACTTTGTTTGTTGCCTCCTAAACATTAGTTAAGTGTCCATGAACATTTGTCCCTGTTAACTGAAACTTGGCCTAAATAAAGTGCTTACTGGCATGTATGTTCGTAAGTGTTATAGCTCTATCATCCCAAATGATGGCTAGCCCTCCTGACGCTCCCATGACTTCCACCACCACTTCTTTGATTCCTGGCCACGCTTTGGCAAGGATCTGATCAAACGTTGTGGAATTACACTTGGTCTCCTGCAAGAAAAGAATTTGAGGCTTTTTATGTTGTAGCATGTTCCTTATTAATCGTCCCTTCCCTGGGCTGCTGAGCCCTTTGATGTGTCATGAGATGAGCTTCATGATTCACAATTGGGAAGGGGATTATAGTATTTTGTGAGCTTGGAGTATCTTCCAGATTCCACCAACATCTCCCCTATGTGGATGGTTCTCTGAAGATCGGTTTTCTGTCCTCATTTCTTGTTGTCTTTGAAGATATTTCTTCCATCCCACTGACTACCAGTTTGGCCGCCTAATGATCTTTTCTTCTGTGCTTTTGAGAGAATTACTTCTAAGTTCTCTACCTGACGCTCAGGAATTCTGTCATATTCCTTTTTCTTATAAGCCTATTCAAGTCCCAGTATATCTAGATCTCCGATGTTGAAGCTCTCTAGTTCCTCTTCCATGTGCTATATTGTTTCCTTCTCTACCTCTGTATCATCTACAATTGTGAGCTGCATCTGAGTGTTATCTACCTCCATAACTTGAGCAATCCTTTTCTGCATGTTACTGGGAGAGGGCATTTTGGTGTTCGCGAGTTGCTTAGAAGTGAGGGCTTTCTTTGAGCTTGATGGAGAAAAATGGGCAGAAGTCTTAGGAATGGATTCAAGTTGTTTTTTATTATCTAAAATATGAACCTCCGGCTGGAGCAGGATTTCAAAGTTGTTGCTTGTTGAAGGCAAGGAGGTGTTTGTGACAGGTTTTTTGACTGAGGTAGAGGGCTTTTTATGGGTCTTTTTATGATTTGGAACGTTTGTGAACCCATCCAAGTCAGATTTGTCCATTGAAGGGGTGGTCGTGGATTTCATATTAGAGGACAGTCTCGGAATAAATGGCACGGGGCATGGCATTTTCGATAGTAGAATGGTACATGCTCATAATCTATTGTTTGTAACCATTCATAATCATCATGGTAGAGGCTTACTGCATCCGGGAGAGCTTTGCTAAGGTGCATGTGTACACAGATCCGCGCATCGGTGTATCACTTCAACTTTGTCTCCTCTGCCACTCTGATGAATTTGCCTAAACCATTCCCAATGTCTTGCAAAGAGTCTTCGTCCCAATACTCCAAAGGGAGAGAATAAAGGAACAACCACACCGGGGCCCAGCTCAGATCTTCTTTGTCTGGGTTAAAGCGCTCGATCCATCCTCTTAGGTATAGCCCTACTACGTTGAAGAAATATGGTCCTCCATCCAATACCCTGTTTCGGTCCTCCAGACAATTGAAAATGGTAGTAAAGAAGCTCTTAGGCCCTAACTGCAGTGTTATGTGTCCTTTTGGCTTCCATTTGGCTGTGATCCAGCCATGTAAAGCCTTCTCTATTGGCCAAAGGCCAATGAACTTTCCTATCCAAGCATGATCCCTCATAAACTGGATCTGAGTGTTGATGCACTGACTTGGGAGCTTGATTTTGGGTCTATCAACTACTAGCTTGCAGGTGTTTAATGTCACTCGTGGTTCTTCATTTGTGTTATTATTCATTGGCGTATTTTCATTCTTTGTTGTTTTATCTTCTGGATGGTCCATCCTGCCATTTTCAGTCTCTCGCGGGCCATTTTCCATATCAGTGGGGGGAGGCATCATGTCCTCCCCATGAGGGGGTTCCATTGCCCAATAGTTGTTCCTTATTGTGCTATAGTTTCCTTATGGCTGAAGGTTAATGATAGAATGACATACTCTGTGAAGGACTACCAGTTGCAGAGCAGCGGCAAACCCTAAGCGCTCTGCTCTCCATTTTCATTCGTAGTGAAATATCGTCTTAAACATAGGTTTGATCTAAAGTGGTCATTCTATTAAATATAAAGTTTTGTCTTAAAATATTTTTGTCTCAAAATGCTTTTCTCTTGAATATAAAGTTTTGTCTTAAAATAATTTTGTCTTAAATATTTTTTTTCTTAAAATAATTTTGCCTTAAACTGTTTTCGTCTTAAAATAATTGTCTTAAACTATTTTTTTCCTAAATATAAAGTTTTGTCTTTAAATTTTTGTCGAAAACTATTTTTTTCTTAAATATAAAGTTTTGTCTCAAAATATTTTCGTCTTAAATTTTATTTGTCTTAAATATAAATTTTGTCTTAAAATATTTTTGTCTCAAACTACTTTTGTCTTAAAATATTTTTGTCTTAAACTATTTTTTTCTTAAATATAAAGTTTTGTCTTAAAATGTTTTTGTCTCAACATATTTTTGTCTTAAAGTTTATATTTAAGACAAGTCAATTGATATTAATTTTCAATGTAAAATAACTAAAATAAAAAATGATTTTTTGAGACAAAATATTTTTTTGTCTCAAAAAAATGTCTCAAAAGTGCCTTTGATGTAGTATTGATAGGGGCTATTTTATATAATTGGTTTCTTAACTGGTCTCTTCGTATGAATATTGTTACTCTGGTTTTGCTAACATTTATTGGCATTTACTAGTATCTCTATGTTAATACATGGTTAGTTTTCTACTATAGATATTCAAATTGATAAGCATTCATTTTGTGTAGGTTTTGATATTAAATGCTTCAATTTTTAGACTATAAGCCACCTGTTGCTATTTTTGGAGAAGAAGCCTCTTGTTTTTCCATTGGTCTAGTTTCCTAATTAGTGGCAAACCAAATGCATATAAAAGGCTAACAACATGTAACTCTCTATGACTAATAGAAGTTTTAAATTTACAAACAAACAAATACATATTCTAATTTTAGTAACTATGAGCCAAAAAATGGAGAAAATACAAATTTTAAAGTTATCTTATACACAATTGATCTGAAAGAGTAAATCACTTAATTTGTGTAACATTAGTATTTTTTATATTAGACCAAGATAGTTGTGATTATTAGTCTTTGATAAAAACTCAAATATCTAGAGTAACTAAAAAAACATATAAAGCTTAATGGGTTGTGATAATCCATTAAAAAAGTTAAATATAAGTGAAAATGAAATTACAACAAAAACCTGTTAAATAAAATTAATAGATTATGCTATAAATTATATATAGCTAATGGTGAAACATTTAAAAAAATAAAAGTAATTAATTTACTATTAAGATACCACAACATAGAGTATAAATATGACTTTGTGTGACAAGTAAAAACAGACTAGTGATTTTGAGGTAAAATGAAACTGAGAAGATTTTAGAGTTCCTAAATGGTTGAAATTAGCTTCACATAGTTGACTAAGAGTAAAATAGAAGACACTAAAGGATTAGGGTCATTGATTTAGTTATAAA
Organism: Pinus taeda; assembly: GCA_000404065.3. Lineage (NCBI taxonomy): Eukaryota > Viridiplantae > Streptophyta > Pinopsida > Pinales > Pinaceae > Pinus > Pinus taeda. The sequence continues at coordinate 31,139 of APFE030159857.1, forward strand.
GGCAATTTTTGTAAGCCAAAAATTATTGATTTGTTGAAATATGACCAATTGGGAATTGACCGATTTCAGATTTTGCTTACTGTTAGTGTGAGATTCTTGGAACTTAGGTTGCAACATGAAAAATTCTTTTCAATGGAAGCAATGGAGTTGTTATAATATTGGTTGTGGGTTTTCATTTGGATATAGGTGTATGAAAGAGTTTGATGGGAAGGTGGGGCTAATGATGTTGGAGCGGTAGAAGGGAATGAGTGGGTCCACACAAAAAAATAGTGAAGAGCTAGATATAAGTGATTAGAATGGAGTTTTATGGAATGTGAGATAGATGACTAGTAAGAGGGTGGGTGGGTCCACAAAAAAATGGTTTAAGAAAGAGGGGTACGATTGTAATAACCATGACAACAGGAATATTTTAGAATATTTCCCAAATAACCATGTCATTTGTTTTTGTGATGATTCCTTTAATAGATATTATTTTCTCTCTTTTTGTTTTGAGGAAGGTGATTGATAGTATCTTCACTTTAATGCTTGTTAATGTATTAAGTTATTTTTAAGTGACTACACATGAATTTGAAAGAGCAAGAAGTGATAACCTACAAGCCATGTTTTAACCATTGCTAAACCAACTGATGAAAAAGAGTTAATATTAGGAGGTGAAACAGTTTGTGGATCTCATACAACATCATCTAATATCCAATTCTTTATCAATAAAACTACCATCCACGATTCATGCATTGATGCTTTTTTTCCATGCTTGTTATCTTCTTTGTTATGTCTATTTTGTATCAAGTATTTCAAAGCTTCTTTTGATCATAGATTCTTTAGCCACTCCACATCCTTGAATATTTGCATATGGTGTACTCGTAGCAACCATGTAGTTAAGAAACAAGGTGTTGCTCTATTCAAGAATAACCAAGAGCGAAAAAATTTCTAATATGAATTCACTAGTGACCTCAGTTCATAGCTAGATCTTGATTTTTGTTACCTTTATGCATACATATTATATTATTTATAGAAACTAAAAATTTGTAGTGATAATAATGTTGGGTTTATAGTTTGGGGGTCTATTAGAAGGAAGAGTTTGGTATTTGAAAATATTTAGAATGTTCCATAACTATTTGGCATATTTTTCATTGATTCAGAGTTCTTTCAAAATGTTAGGGCCATACCCGCCCTAACCTTAGGAGATAAATTATGCATTGTAATGCAAGAAATGATAACACTGATAAAGGACCATAGTAATGTGAACACAACTCTTGTAAGAGGGCATACTATAAGGTTTTCCTACTGAAATGTTCTTCCACTAGCATTTTCTATAATGATAAAAAGTAATATATATAAAGGTGGAAGCATTGTACAATATGCCTTAGATAATTATTGTATTAAAGATATCGTCTATTAGAGGTTGGTCCCTCAAAGACAATATAGTGAAATATAGTGTATCCAAATGTGCAATATAGTGTATAGATGGTAGACTTTGAAAGTGCCAAATGGGCAACAACGAGTACAGTAAGAGTATTACATAGATTTTATCACTTTCATTAGATAATTGATGTACAATCAAATCAATATTTTTTGTATTTTAACTCTATAACCTTAAATCACCATCAACACTACTTTTGGGATGATCTAGCATGGAATACGAGCTCCTCTCATTTAGTTCTTGGTTATCTAATTGGGATATGTTAGGATGAAATTTCACACATAAAAATGTCAACACTGGTCTAGATCAAATGACCAAATTTAGAGAGTATTTTGGTGATTGACTTGGATTATAAAGGGGTGATATTTCATTTTCTTCAATAAACATAAGTCACTAGCTTTTTCTAGCTAAACTACCAGGAAAATGTAAAAGGAACTTAGCACAAGTGGTAATGGCACACGTTTCATGGCCTACATACCTAGGTTAAAGTCTCTGGAAACATGTTGTTAAGCTTTCCCTTGTGGAATTTATTAAATTATTGTTCTACTTGTGAAATACTAGTAGTCGTTTGTATGAATTTTTTGATTTCGTCAAGTAGGAATGTGCTCATTCCTGTCAAATAATGTCATGTAATTAGGAAATATTTGAACATGGGTAGTTGTCCACTTCCATATCTCAACACTTTTCCAATTCTTTCTAGATGAACCATTCATCATCCAGTTTTGATGGTTTTTTTCAGGTATATCTTTCCATTGCTCAAATAAAAATCTTTCAAAAGATTCATTTATTTTCTTATGGATTAGGTATTTTGGTTTAGCTCATAATAAGATAGACTTGTGATTTAAGTTGGGGGTGAGGAGGGGTGGGGCTGTGAAATCTTAGCCTAAGGGTTACCTTACAAATCACCAAGTCTTCTTATCACCTTTATTTGTACCATTCATGTAGGATAAAAATATTTTATCCTCAAGTAATAACTCAATGATTTAGATAATATTGTTTGTAAACCTAGTCACCATATAAAATGTTAGGCTATAAAGAACATTTCTCTATGAGGTGGCATGATCCATTATACTATATTTTTATAACATTAAGTAAATATAATAAGAAAATGGCTTAAAACCTTTTATATTATTAATTATTTATTGATCAAATTAAATTAATAAATATTATAAGTTAAAATGTTAAATGTTATATAATATAAAACAAAAATATATAGTTTGTTAATTTTTTCATTATTAATAATAATAATAATAATATTATTATTATTATATTATTATTATTATTATTATATTATTATTATTATTACTATTATTATTTTAAAAGTGATCTTTAATTTTATAATAAAAAATATTGAGGAAAACATGCAAATCTAATCATTGGATGTTGATAGTGATACAAAATTAGATATATTTTTATATGATATTTTAATAAAAGTCAGAATGTCAAAATTAGTTGACCAAACCACCAGTTTTAAAGAACATTTGAATGATTCACTTGAATTGTAAAGTGGTGATATTGCATGTAAAACCAACTAACATAAGCTACCATCTTCTAAGTAAATTAGTTGGAAAATAAGTTAATGTCATGTAATTAGGAAATATTTAAACATTGGTAATTGTCCATTTCCATATTTCAACACTTTTCCAATTCATTGTACATGAAGTATTCATAATCCAGTTTTCATGGTTTTTTCACATAGAATTTTCATCGAATCTAATTTTCAAGGTTTTTTCATAGTAGTTCAAATTAAAAGCTTTTAAAAGATTCATTTTATTTTATTATGCATTATGTTTTTTGGTTTGGTTCATACTAAGGTTTATAGGGGTTGTAAAATGTTAGCATGAGTGTTATCTTACACACTAAATCTTCTTGTCACTTTTATTTGTACTATTTATTTAATATAATAATAATTTGTCGTAAAGTAATAACTCAATGATTCACATAAAATTGTTCCTAATTCTAGTCACCATAAAAACAAATGTTTAGAATAAGCAAATTTCTCTATAAGATGGCATGATCTATAACACCATATGTTTGTAACTTAACCTTGACTCAACATGATATTAAAATGGCTTAAAACTTTTTATATTAGTAATTATTTTTTAATAAAGTTAAATTAATAAGTATATAAAAATTAAATAATATATATATATATATATATATATATATATATATATATATATCTAAATTATACAAAATAAAAATATATAATATTGTTAACCTTTTGATATAATAATAATGAATATTTTAAAAGTGATATTTATTTTTATAATAAAAAATGCCAAGGGAAAATTGCAAATCTATATCATTGGATGTTGACATTGATACATGATAAATTATATTTTTATATCACGTTGTACCAAAACTCAAAATGTTGACTTGCAAACACCCTTATCCGTTATTGCTCATATCATGACCTTATTTAGTAGGTAATTAGTTATAAGAACCTCACTTTGACTAGGAAGGAATAAGAAAGGCGGTGTTGAATTTGAGAACAACATTGGGTGCGGAGATGGATTCCGTGGTAACAACGGCATAACCACGAGAAAATCTGAATTTACCCATTCCCCCAACAACCGCATACTCACACATACGTTATTACGTACATCCGTTGACCTTGGCCAACTATCTTGTCGAGGCGGAGTTTGGTCCTTTGGTTATGACATCGCTGGTAACTACTGGGGTTCCAAACTTTCCCGCGTCTGAAGAAGAACCATTTAATCCCGCCACTGGAAACGACGTCACATTCGTTCCGCTGAGATTATCGTGCAAGTTGAATACCATATTCATCTCACTTTCACCCGCAGCAGGCTGCAGGGAGACGATGACGGTGATGGCCATGACTGGAAACAAAAGCCCGGAAGCCATGGAACAGGAATGGGAGAACTTACAAATATATAGATGGGGAAGTTTGCGAGAGAGTATTGCAGCGCTGATGAATAAATAGGCGCTACCGTCCATAAACGACGTAGCTTCCAGATCCTAAACCCAACTGGCTTTTGACATTTTAGTATTGAGCTTTTTACAAGATGCTCTTGTTTGTTGTTTTGCATAACGACATTCATCATTAAACCTCCAAAGTGTTCGCATTTTCAAAGGCCAAATATTTAGAATGTTTCTTGACTATTTTGCATATTTTTCATTGATTCAGAGTTCTTTCAAAATGTTAGGGCCATACCCACCCTAACCTTAGTAGATAAATTATGCATTGTAATGCAAGAAATGATAACACTAGTAAAGGGTCATAGTAGTGTGAACACAATCCTTGTAAGAGGGCATACTATAAGGTTTTCTTACTGAAATGTTCTTCCATTAGCATTTTCTATAATCATAGAAAGTAATATATATAAAGGTGGAAGCATTGTACAATATGTCTTAGATAATTATTGTATTAAAGATATCGTCTATTGTAGGTTGGTCCCTCAAAGACAATATAGTGAAATATAGTGTATCCAAATGTGCAATATAGTGTATAGATGGTAGACTTTGAAAGTGCCAAATGAGAAACAACCAGTACAGTAAGAGTATTACATAGATTTTATCACTTTAATTAGATAATTGACGTACAATCAAATCAATAATTCTTTTATTTTAACTCGATAACTTTAAATCACCATCAAACACTACTTTTGGGATGATGTAGCATGGAATACGAGCTCCTCTCATTTAGTTCTTGGTTATCTAATTGGGATATGTTAGGATGAAATTTCACACATAAAAATGTCAAAACTAGTTTAGATCAAACGACTAAATTTAGAGAGAATTTTGGTGATTGACTTGGATTATAATGGGGTGATATTTCATGTTCCTCAATAAACATAAGTCACTAGCTTGTTCTAGCTAAATTACTAGGAAAATGTAAAAGGAACTAAGCACAAGTGGTAATGGCACACGTTTCATAGCCTACATACCTAGGTTAAAGTCTCTGGAGACATGTTGTTAAGCTTTCCCTTGTGGAATTTATTAAATTATTGTTCTACTAGTGAAATTCCAGTAGTCATTTGTATGAATTTTTTGATTTTGTCAAGTAGGAATGTGCTTATTCCTATCAAGAAAAAAATACTGGGAAAATGAGTATAATGTCATGTAATTAGGAAATATTTGAACATGGGTAGTTGTCCACCTCCATATCTCAACACTTTTCCAATTCTTTCTAGATGAAACCATTCATCATCCAGTTTTGATGGTTTTTTCAGGTATATCTTTTCATAGCTCAAATAAAAAGCTTTCAAAAGATTCATTTATTTTCTTGTGGATTAGGTATTTTGGTTTATCTCATACTAAGATAGACTTGTAATTTGAGTTGGGGGTGAGGAGGTGTGGGGCTGTGAAATCTTAGCCTAAGGGTTACCTTACAAATCACAAAGTCTTCTTATCACCTTTATTTGTACCATTCATTTAGGATAATAATAATTTCCTCAAGTAATAACTCAATGATTTAGATAAGATTGTTTGTAAACCTAGTCGCCATGTAAAATGTTACGCTATAAAGAACATTTCTCTATAATATAGCATCAACCATTATTTTGAAGTGAGGTGGCATGATCCATTATACTATATTTTTATAACTTTAAGTAAATATAATAAGAAAATGGCTTAAAACCTTTTATATTATTAATTATTTATTGATGAAATTAAATTAATAAATATATATAAGTTAAAATGTTAAATGTTATATAAATATAAAACAAATTATATATGTATTGTTAATTTTTTTTATAATAATATATTATAAATAATAATATATTTGTATTATTATTATTATTTTAAAAGTGATTTTTAGTTTTATAGTCAAAATATTAGGGAAAACATGCAAATCTAATCATTGGATGTTGATAGTGATACATAATTAGATATATTTTTATATGATACTTTAATAAAAGTCAGAATGTCAAAATTAGTTGACCAAACCACCAAATTTAAGGAACATTTGAATGATTCACTTGGATTGTAAAGTGGTGATATTGCATGTAAAACCAACCAACATAAGCTACCATCTTCTTCTAACTAAATTACTTGGAAAATAAGTTAATGTCATGTAATTAGGAAATATTTAAACATTGGTAATCATCTATTTCCATATTTCAACACTTTTCCAATTCATTGTATATGAATTATTCATAATCCAGTTTTCATGGTTTTTCAGATATAGTTTTCATGGTAGTTCAAATTAAAATGATGGGACCAGCCCACGTAATATGCCTCCAACGTGTCCCGATGCGGGAGTACTGTGACAATTAATATGGGACAGAGATTTTTATGTATGTAAATCGTTTTACCAAAGTTTGTATTTAATGATGGGGGCAGTGATTGGTACGTTGGTCTCTGGTCGGTTGACAGTTGTCCCTCCTTGGGATTCCTCGGGCCTGTTTTGGTATGGGTGTTTTCAATACTCGTGCCCAAGTCATTCACACTATCATTCTCCCGGTTCTGCGAGTTGTGTGCTCTTGGTGGTTCTTCACGGTTTCATTATGGAACCCTCTAGTTGCGTCCCCCTAGTTCAGGGCTTCGACCTAGTAATATTTCCCACCTGTCCGTTAAGTGTTGTGTCTGCCTTGTGGTTTCGGTTCCCTTCCTATGCGGGCTAAATTTTGGTTGCTGTTATGTGATGATACTGGCCGTTGCATTTCTGCACTCCTTTCTCCTTGGTATGTAGTTCTAGTACCTGTGCTTCCCACCATTGTTGCGATCGTTTGCTGGTTGTGTTGCTTCTGGTGACAGATCTCTAGTTCCAAATCGACTTCTCACGGCCTGGCGAGATATAATGTCAAGCTTCTCCAACTTCTCCATCATTCACAGGGTAAGTTTGCCCATTCCCTGCTATCATCACCTATTCCATTTTCCAAAGTCACTAATGTTTTGGCTGCTCGTGAGTAGGGGAAATCTGGTGGAACTGTTATGGCTGCAACTTGCCTTCGCCAGGTAAGCGCTGATAGTTGCTTGTTTGGATATGCTACTAGTCTTTGCTCCATTATACTATCAGCACTTATATTGTTTGCTTGTCATTGTTGCAGGTGTGGCTGCTCGAGGGTTTCGGTGTCCGGCAATCTAGTTGCTTCGACTGGACACGGGTAGTGTCGCTCTTTGTTTCCTGGTTACTCTGTTCGACCTTGGGTTATGACTATTAGGGGCTGTGTATTATGATTTTCTAGTCATTGCTTGTACCCAGTTTCGTTGTAGGTTGCCATTGGGCTCTTTTTCTGTCTAGTCGTTGTAGTGCGTCGAGGGTTCTAATCCTCTATTGTGCTCAATTCCACTTGGTCATAGGCATGAATGATGTAATTGTGGAATGAGTCCATTTCTCTTTTGTTTCGAACAGGATTTATATATATTTGTATAAATGAACCATAATGCTAATTTTTGTTTGAATTTAATTAATATGGGATTGTTACTGTCATTTAGTCACATACCTGCCGATTTGTGGAATTTGATTGCTTGTATGTCTCGCTGGCTCAGTCTCTTTATTGTTTAGTTGTGTACAGTGGTCCCGGGAGTTGTATCTTTGGTTTCCACTTCACGTTCCTCTGATTTGTTCGTGACTTGTCTGCTTATATTCAATTTACAAACTCATTATGGTACTAATCACATCATAAGCTTATGTGTGTAAAACTGCCAACAAACTATCCTGAACTTACACGAGTACAATTTCATACAATTTAGACAGTCCTTTGGACATTGGATAGGAAAAGAAAAATGCACAAAAATTATAGTTCCTCTTTTTTTGTTTTATTTCTCTCACAACCGAACCCTTACACTGTTTTCTGTTTCCTTCTTAAATCATTGTTTTGGAAACTGTTACTAACTACTGTTGGCAATGTTTGATCAGTTGCATCAGTTATTTCTTGTACCGAATTTTCCATTGTCGTTCAACATTTTTTTTTGTTTTACAAAAGTGAATTAACTGTTTAAAACTGTGAAACCAACTAATCCTACTGTTCCTAATTACTGTTCACTAATTTAACTTAGACAATTTTATAAAATAAAAGTAAAATATGAAAGACACAAAAACGTTATCTGTTTAGTGAGTTAACTCCCCTGTCCCCTTCAAAGACCATACTACCTTCATTTTGTCTTTATCCTATCAGCCAGATGCTCCTGCATCAAGCTCCCCAGGTAAGAGAAAATCACGGCTTCATTCCATGAGCTCCTCCACAGAATAACCAACCTTCTATATCTGTGCCATGTCGAGCCACGAACTGTCCTCAACTAGACAGTTCTTCCACTTGATGAGGTATCGTAGATACTCCTTCATGTGTGTCTTCTTGGCTACTTGGGTATCGAGAATCCCCTCGATCTCATGGGGTTGAAACGAAGGCATATGCCTCATCCAAGAATTGTCTCCAACTTGGGTGTCCCGTTCTGGCTATATCACACTGTCTTCCTCTGCGTTGGCAGTGTATGGGAATAGGTCCGCTACATTGAAAATAGGTGATATGCCTATGTTAGGTGGCAGCTGGATTTCATAAGCGTTGGTTGAGAACTTACACAAAATCTTGCAGGGACCAATCTTTTTAAATTTTAGCTTGTTATAGGTGTCCTTAGGAAATCGTTCTTTGTGCAAGTGTGCAAGGAGCTCATCTTCAACATTAAATTGGACTTCTCTTCGCTTCGAATCTGCTTGCTGCTTATATTTCTGCACACTGTCCTGCAACTTTAGTTTTACCCATTCGTGTAGTTCACTCATCACTTCAGCAAAATCTTCTCCATCTGCACTTCTCCGTTCCATCTTTCCCAAATCTCACAGTTCATGTATTCCCTGAGGGTGCATGCCATACAAGATTTAGAATGGGCTATGTCTAGTGCTACGATTTGGCAAATCGTTGTAAGCGAATTCCGCCTGAGCGAGAGCACGATCCCATAACCGTGAATTTTCCCCATCAATCTCCGTAACAAATTTCACAAACTCCTGTTCACTACTTCCATTTGTCCATCAGTCTACAGATGATACGCAGAACTAAAATTCAACTGTGTGCCCAACTTTTTCCATAGGGTGCGTCAAAAGTGTCCTGTGAATTTTAGGTCCCTGTCAAAAACAATAGATCTAGGTAGGTCGTGTAATCTAACAATCTCTGTGAAAAAAAGGTGAGCTACATAAGTGGCATCACTAGTTTTTCGACAAGGGATAAAATGTGCAATTTTTGAAAATCGATCAACCACCACCATCACTGAGTCATATCCTCGCCACGTTCTAGGCATTCCCAAGACAACGTCAATGCTGACTGAGTGTCATGGCCTACTCGGAACAGGTAATGGCGTGTAAAGTCTAGTATTTTGACTATGTCCCTTTGCTAGCTGGCATACTTTACACCTGTTTACATATCATTGTACATCCCTCCGCATTCTGGGCCAGTAATAAAAGTGTCCAAGCTGCTCCAAAGTTTTTCCTATGCCGAAGTGACTGGCTAGATCCCCGCTATGTTTTTCCTATACAATGTTTTCTCTCATCGAATAGTCTAGGATACATAATTGTCCTCCCCTAAATAATAGTCACTCCTGTAGGTTGTAGTTCAACCACCTACTTATATTTCTCAGCACGAGATTTTGACAGGCTTCAAAGGCTTCCTTGAAGTCTGTGTTGGTCTAGTACAAATATTTTAAGTGCTTGAATCCCATCACCTGTATTGTACTTTCCTGTAAGAGTAAAGCCCTTCTGCTCAAGGTATCTACCACTTTATTGGCTTGCCCGCTGATCTGCTTTAGCACAAAGGTGAAGCTCTGCAGATACTCTACCCATTTGGCATGCTTATGATTTAATTTGTGCTTTTGTATTATATATTGCAGCGCTGAATTATCAAAAAACAACACGAACTCGTTGCCTAGTAGGTAGTGCCTCCAATGCTTTAAAGCTTGGACCACGACATAAAATTCCTTACCATACGAGGAATATTTCTACCTTCTCTCGTTCAATTTCTCACTAAAGAATGCGACCAATTTGTCCTCCTGACTGAGCACAGCACCAATGGTTGTCCCACTTGTATCACATCAAACTTGGAAAAGCTTGTTGAAATCTGGTAGCCTTAGAATCGACCTCTTTGTAATCTTCTGCTTCAAAAGTTGAAAATTGTTCTCTACTGCTCTAGTCCAACAAAAAGGTTGACTGGCCTTTTTGATGGTGTCTAGCATCGGCATGAAGATTTCACTGAAATTCCTAGTAAATTTCTGATAAAAATTTGCCAATCTGTGAAAGCTATGTACCTCAAACAAGCTCCTTAGTGATGACCAATTGACAATCGCTGCGATCTTTTCTGGATCCATCTTCAATTCATTTTCCATGATTACAAACCCCAAATACACTAGTTCTTTCTGCAGGAAAGTACATTTCTTTAGGTTTATCAGCGATTTTTTCTGCTATAACTTCTCTAGTACTCTTCGAACATGCTGAAGGTGCTCTCCTTTCGTTTTGCTGAAAATCAAAATATCGTCAAGATAGACTATTACAAACTTGCCAATAAATTCTTTTAACATCTCATTCATCAACCTCATAAAAGTACTCGGAGCATTGCTCAAACCGAACGACATGACTAGCCACTCGTACAACCCTTCATTGGTCTTGAAGGTTGTTTTCCACTCATCTCCTTCTTTGATCCTGATCTGATGATAACCACTTTTCAGATCAATCTTCATGAAATAAGTTGCCCTGCTGAGATAATCCATCATATCATCCATTCTAGGTAAGGGAAACCTGTACTGAATGGTGATTTTATTAATAACTCGTGAGTTCGTACACATCTGCCATTCTCCACCCTTTTTTGGTGCGAGTACTGTGGGCACCACACAAGGGCGCAAACTTTCTCTAATCAGTCCCTTGTCTAGCAACTCTTGCACTTGTTTCTGAATCTCTTCGTTATCCTTCAGACTCATTCGATATGCTGCTTTATTTGGTAGGCTGGCTCCTAGTATAAAATTGATATGATGGCTAATACTCCTTTTGGGAGGTAACTTGTCCGGAAGTCGTCAACCACAATGTCCTTCAATTCCTCTAACATCTTTTGAATCTCTGCAGGCAATTTAGACTTTTTTGTGTGCAGCAACATAGTCCTAGCTCTCCTCGTAGCAGCATAGTTCACATCATTCTCATCAATCTGTTTAATAAACTATTTTCCATCTACTAATAAAACTTTGTTCCACTCGCTTCTGTTGTATACTCCTCCCTGATGGGTACAAGCGTATGGTTGACTCCATCTTTCACAAATTTGTAGCAATTCATCTTCCCATCGTGCACCACCTTCCGATCATACTGCCATGGTCTCCCCAACAGTATCCGGCACATGTCCATTGGCATGATATCGCAGACAACCTTGTCCTGGTACTTGCCAATGTGAAATTCGACCTCGCACTGTTCATCAACTAATAGCTGGTGGCCTTTCTGTAGCCATGACACCTTGTAAGGTGTGGGATGCTTAAGTCGCCTCAATCCCATATTCTCCACCATCTCGGTGGCAACCAAATTGTTTGTATTCCCACTGTCTATGATCAATTCGCAACACTTCCTGTTGATTTGCAAACTATACGAAACAGTGCCTTTCGTTGAGTCTACTTGGTTGGCTTTAGTAGCACCTTATTGAGGATCAAAGCCTCTCCAGTCTCTTCCAGATTTTCCACCTCTTGGGGCAATGCCTCAACCTCCTCAGGCTATGCAACAAATGTTCCCCTCTGGCCAGCTTGCTCTGCTTGCAAGCATTCAAAGGATCTGTGCCCCCATTTATGGCACCTGTAGCACTAGAAGTTTTCTCCCCTTCCTCAGCCATTTCCTCTTCCTCGTTGATATGGCAGACCTCCTCTCGTGCTGTCTCTCTTCTCTGTTGTCCTTGAAGTCCTGGAGCTGCCGCCTTTTTCGCTGTTACCGACAGTTCTCCCTCTGCCGTAGCACTGTCCTCATCCTCTGCCATTTCCTTGTCCTCTCCTGTTGTTCTGTTTTCTATTAATCTTTTCCTCCACCTTTACAGCACTCTGAAAGGCTTCTTCTATGTACTGTGGAGAAAGAATACCGATCTCATCCAGTATTTCTAGCCTCAACCCGTTCACATATCTCGTTGTCTTCTCTGGAGTGTCATTAGTATAACCAGCCCTCAAGTTTACACAATAAAACTCTTCTATGTATTCCTTTACGGTCATACCCTTCTGTCTTAGATTCTATACCCGACGGTAAAGTTCAACCTGATAATCTTTGGGCAGGAATCTCCCCTTCAACTTTGCAACCATCCTTGGCCACTTCTTTATTGGTTGTTTGTTCATTCTCCTTCTGTCTGACTCGACGCTATCCCACCATAAAGCAACGTGTCCCTTTAGTTTGGCTGCAGCAAATTTGACTCTTTTATATTCATTGATCTCTTCTTTTTCAAAATACTTATCCAACTCGCTTATCCTATCCAGCAGAACATCTGCAGACAGACTGCCATCATAGTTAGGAATCTCCGGCCTGGGTTTGCTGCTAGCTAGCAATACTGATTTCAACAGTTTTACCTCTGGGGCTTCTTCATCTGATCCGTCTGTGGCAGCTACTGCCTCCTCCTCACTGTCATCCCCATGTTCCGAGTGCCTTCGCCTTTCGGCCTCCACTACTTCTAAGTGAGCAGTAAGGGCCCTTAATTCTTCTCTCAAGCCCTTGTCTATTGTCTTGTGCACACATCGTCCACGTCCTCATCTTTGAATCTCCATATCTCGTTTCCTTCAAACTTGGCTCTGATACCACTTGATGGGGCCAGCCAATGTAATATGCCTCTAACGTGTCCTGATGCAAGAGTACTGTGACAATTAATATGGGACAAAGATTTTTATGTATGTAAATCATTTCACCAGCGTTTGTATTTAATGATGGTGGTGGTGATTGGTACGTTGGTCTCTGGTCGGTTGACAGTTGTCCCTCCTTCGGATTCCTCGGGCCTGTTTTGGTATGGGTGTTTTCAATACTCACGCCCAAGTCATTCACTCTCTCATTCTCCCAGTTCTGTGAGTTGTGTGCTCTCGGCGGTTCTTCACGGTTTCGTTATGGAACCCTCTGGTTGCATTCCCCTAGTTCAGGGCTTCAACCTGGTAATCTTTCCCACCTGTCCATTAAGGGTTGTGTCAGTCTTGTGGTTTCGGTTCCCTTCCTATGCGTGCTAAATTTCGGTTGTTGTTATGTGATGATATTGGCTGTTGCATTTCTATGCTCCTTTCTCCTTGGTATGCAGTTCTAGTACCTGTGTTTCCCATAGTTGTTGTGGTCATTTGCTGGTTGTGCTGCTTCTGGTGATAGATATCTGGTTCCAAATTGACATCTCACGGCCTGGAGAGATATAATGTGAAGATTCTCCGACTTCTCCGTCATTCACAGGGTAAGTTTTCCCATTCCTTGTTATCATCACCTATTCTATTTTCACAGTCACTGATGTTTCGGCTCCTCATGAGCAGGGGAAATCTGGTGGAATTGTTATGGTTGTGGCTTGCCTTCGTCAAGTAAGCGCTAATAGTTGTTTGTTTGGCTATGCTGCTAGTCTTTTCTCCATTATCCTATTGGCACTTATATTGTTTGCTTGTCGTTGTTGCTGGTGTGGCCGCTCAAGGGTTTCAGCGTCCGACAATCTGGTTGCTTCGACTAGACACAGGTAGTGTTGCTCTTTGCTTCTTGGTTACTCTATTTGACCTTGGGTTATGACTCTTTGGGGCTGTGTATTATGATTTTCTAGTCATTGCTTGTACCCAGTTTCGCTGTAGGTTGTTGTTAGGCTCTTTTTTTGTCTGGTCGCCATAATGGGTCGACGATTCTAACCCTTTGTCGTGCTCAATTCCACTTGGTCATAGGCATGAACAATGTAATTGTGGAACGAGTCTGTTTCTCTTTTGTTTCGAACCGGATTTATATATATTTGTAAAAATGAACCAAAATGTTATTTTTTTCCTGAATTAAATTAATATGGGATTGTTATTGTCATTCAGTCACATACCTAGCGATTTGTGGAATTTGATTTCTTGTATGGCTCGCTGGCTCAGTCTCTTTATTGTTTAGTTGTGTACGTGGTACTGGGGGCTGTATATTTGGTTTCCACTGCACGTTCCTTTGATTTGTTTGCGACCTGTCTACTTATATTCAGTTTACAAACTCATTATGGTATTAATCACATCATAAGCCTATGTGTGTAAAATCGCCAACAAACTATCCTGAACTTACACGAGTGCAATTTCATACAATTTAGACGGTCCTTTGGACGTTGGATAGGAAAATAAAAATGCACAAAAATTATAATTCCTCTTTTTTTGTTTTATTTCTCTCACAACTCAACCCTTACACTATGTTTTGTTTCCTTCTTAAAACACTGTTTTGGAAATTGTTACTAACTGCTGTTGGTTATGTTCGATCAGTTACATCAGTTATTTCTTGTAAAAAAATTTCCATTGTCGTTCAACATTTTTTTTTGTTTTACAAAAGTGAATTAACTATTTAAAACAGTGACACCAACTAATCCTACTGTTCCTAATTACTGTTCGCTAATTTAACTTAGACAATTTTATAAAATAAAAGTAAAAGATAAAAGACACAGACACGTTATCTGTTCAGTGAGTTAACTCCCCCGTCCCCTTCAAAGACCATATCGCCTTCATTTTGTCTTTATCTTGTCAGCTAGATGCTTCTGCATCATAAAAGCTTTTAAAAGATTCATTTTATTTTATTATGCATTACGTTTTTTGGTTTGGTTCATACTAAGGTTTATAATTGAAGTTGGGAGTGAGAAGGGGTGGGGATTGTAAAATGTTAGCATGAATATTATCTTACAAATCACTAAATCTTCTTGTCACTTTTATTGTACTATTTATTTAATATAATAATACTTTGTCCTAAAGAAATAACTCAATGATTCACATAAGATTGTTCGTAATTCTAGTCACTATAAAAACAAATGTTTAAAATAAGCAAATTTCTCTGTAAAGTAGCATCAACCATTATTATAAGATAGCATGATCTATAATGCCATATATTTGTAACTTAACCTTGACTCAATATGATATTAAAATGGCTTAAAACTTTTTATATTATTAATTATT